>NDGM011189501.1:0-12443 GCA_002564305.1 Octomys mimax
TCTGAGGTACAGGATCTCAGCATAAATCCTGAGGGGATTTCACTGACCTTAACAGACCCAAAATCTGCAACTCTTGTTGCATAGGTCCTGCTTTACGTTGGTCTTAACCATCCAGCAGAAATGTATAAAAACGAAATACTCATCGTCACTTCAAAAACACTTATCTTGTCGTTCCTGCTACCTTCTGAAGCTGCTCTGGAAGTTCTGGAGTGTTTTCACCAGGTCTGATTAAATATCTTAGTCCATGATGCTATCCTGAGCCATCCAGGAAAACGCCAGGTAGCAGCACTCCTGAGCAAGTTGCCATCTACCTTATTCTTAGGATCTACCACCCCGTGACTTTGACTCTTCCGCAAGTAAAAATAACTATACAAGTTAAACGCTTTCAATTGGAGTTGGTCATTGAGGCATGTATGACAGCATGACAAAGCCACAGTGGAGGACTGCAGGAGTGCTTCAGGAAGGTAGGAAAGATGGGTAAACGTGTTCAAAGTGAATGGAGAATTTGGAGGGAATTCATTGCTGCTGTTTTTACTGTAATTAAAAAAAATTATGCATCACCATAGTTTTTAATCTTATTGCACTTATAGGGCACTTAAGTCACAGGAGTTAAACATTATAGTTACAGAAAGAACAGTGTTTGTCAGGGTCTGTGCTCAAAGCAGGTGGGGATGAAGTTTTAGTTTTGCAGGATGGAAATTGTTCAGGAGATAAATGATGATGCTATTGAACTGTACACTTAAAATGGCGAAAATAGTAAATTTTGTGTATTTTCCTGCAATAAAAAAATGAATCAGGGAATTTAGAAACAACATGGACAACAGAAGAGAAAAGCTACTTTTCCAAGAAGAGTGTCCTCATAGGAGCGCAAAAGTGGGGAACTAACTGGATGGAAATGAAAAAGTTGTTTCCCTAACTTGGGAGAAATGACCACATTTTTGTATTTTTTTAATGAATTTACGACAGGGTCTATAGGTTCTACAGATTTTACAGGGTCTCACGACATACATAGGACTTGTAATGATCCTCTTGTTTTCAGCCTCCCAAGCCCTGGGATTACAGGTGCGTGCCACCATGCCCAGTCTCATCAGCCATCTCAGCGCACCTTGGGGACAGGGACAGTACAGCATGCTAGGGATCAAACCCCAGTCCCTGTATCTGCCTAAGTAGGCATTTTAGTCTGCTGAGCTATCTGGCCATCCCGGAATTTTTGAATGTTTCAGTAGAGAGGCTGGTTTAAGACAAAGAAGGAAATTCCTGAAAGGCTCCTGGAGTAAGCAATAGATGACTCAGAGTCCTCAATTGAGTTGGACTTAGATAGCAATAAAGACTATTTTCCTAGAAATAGAGAGCCAACAATTAGAGTAGCACTTGTAGAAACAAAATAACTAACAGCTACATAGCACATTTTGCCTATGAGGCATTATTCAAGGATATAGATATTGATCGGGACACCGATTTTGTCTTATAACCTCAACTCTTGTGCCTCATTTACATATAAGGAAATTAAAGCTCATAGTCCACATTACTTGCTCAGAATCTAATCGCTTTCAACACAAACCCAACTATAAATACGATCAGGAAATTGAAGCTTTGGTAGTTCTTCTGACATTAACAGAACTAAGTGGAGCTAGATGTATCGGATTGCAAAAGCAAAGCTCTTTGCAGGAATCCAGTTGCCTTGCTTCTAAGAACAGTCTTAGGACGGTGCAAATACTTGCCTCCTACACTAGTGTGAGCAGGTTTAGTTGGAGTAACACTGAAACCAAAAAGTCCGGGTGAGCTCCCTTTGTTCCTTACTAGATGCAATACTATGGTGAGCTATTTTATCTGTGTCTTTAACTTTTTATTTGACAAAGAGAAACAATATTTACTATTTGTAGTTATTGTGTGGAGTAAGTTATTGCAATAATCCTTTGAATATCATAAACAGTTATGTGTTAGTTGACATTTTTAACTTCTAAGCTTATCTTTCCAGTGATCACAGTTTATTATCTTAGTCCTATAAGGCATTGCTAGCAAAGCCTTATGGAATCTTCATATAGACTTATAATCATTCAAGTAATGAGGTTTGATTGATCTCAAACTTTGAATTGTCCTCATTTCCTGGGATAGTGCTATAGCAGGCAGGTAAGATACTCTCCTCCTAAAGAGGTCCAGCAGCACAGAGCTGCAGCACTCAGGCAACCATGCAATCTCCAGGGCAAACAACTGTTGCTCCATAGGAGACTGTCTCGCTGAGCTGTGATATTCAGAATGTTAGGCATTTTAAATGCACTCTCAATTTATTACGTTTTTAATTTAAGTAGGGTTCATCACAAAGTGATCCCTTTTTAAGTTGAGGAGCACACATACCCTCAGTACCTTCTGGTGGGAGACATGGAACACAGATATGAATCAATCTGCACTGTAGATGAACATATAAACTCTCACATACAGACACGTATACACATATGCAAACACAGCTGTGTGATTTTAAATTTGGATTTAAAATTTATATCACTAACTGCAATGTCTCTCCTCTCCCTTCCTTTTCAACTCCTACTGCATGACTGGGAAAGAGAAACAAAAGTGTCAATAACCACTCTATGGTGCCAGCCCATGCTCAATGGCTTTCTGTTTTGAGACAGAATCACAGGATGTAGCCCAGACTGGCCTTGAACTCACTATGTATCCCAGGGTTGTCTCAAATTTACTGCAGTTCTCCTCCCTTAGCCTCCTGAGTGCTTGGATTACAGGTGTGCACCACCACACGTACTTAGTGCTGGTCATTTGATAACTGTTTAATGAAGACAGATCATGAAAGCCAGTGCCAGGTGTGAACGGGACACGAGCTTGTGTGCCCCAGGAAGTCACACCTCAGAGTGGTGTCCTTGAACCAGTGCTGAGCACCAGCCCTACTGAGATATTGACATTGCAGCCACTAGTGAAGAAATGGCAGGCAGAAATGGAGCCACTCATTATTTCCAGAAAACTGCATAGCTACAGGGAGTGACATGCATTATGAGCCGCACCTTTTCATAATTGACTGTTCATAGACAACTGCTTGTCATTTGGTTTCTGACAAAAGCATATAGTTTTCCAAACTGGAATCATTTTCCTAGGAAAATGTATCCTGTGCTCTATGCTTCTTGGGTGAAGCTGACATATTTGGTGTTGGATGCCTTCCACATGAAGATTTATCATTTAATTATAACTATGAACACTGAGTAAATCCCAGTTGCTTTGGGAAATTACTTACCCGAAATGCAGGATTCTCAGTAAAAGAGCTGAAGCTTATTTCTGATCCACAGACTCAAGAGTTTGATTCCCTAAAAGTAACAAATACTTTGGGCTCAAAAAAAAATAATAGAAAATCTCTAATTATGAAGTACATGTTATAATCCAAATTAGAGAAGGACAAACATGATCTTCCCTGAAAGAGATTTAATGCTTTGAAGAGTGATCATATAAGATAATTCCTCACACTTCGTGCCTAGCAGATGCCATTTGCTACTGTCAGTTGTGATGTACTCCATTCAGGAAGATGTGTCTCTCAATGCCGTGTGGTTAACCACACCACTTAGTTATCCTGCTTATGGTGAAAAGAAATGAGGGATTTTGCTGTTGGGTTTTTAATCTTTTGCTTTCATAACCTCAAAACAGCATTATAGGGCTAGATTCTTCAGGGAGCCTGTTTCATTAAGGAAATTAGTACAATATTACACAAAGTGTCAGGGTTTTCACCATTTATTGTAATGATAGATACCTTAGCTAGAGGTGAGCATTGCCGTCAGTTTTGTGTAAGGAGGAAGCAGTTCTATTTTACCATGCAGGCTTTTGATTATTGGTTCTCAGACATGGCTATACATCTCAGTTTGGGGCATATCTTATAAAAAGATAACAATGCTTTGTCCCTCACTTTGAAAATTATGACTTAATCAGTTTGTGTTGTAGTCTGAGATCCTGAATTATTTTTTATAAGTTCCTGAAAAGCTTCACATTGTTTCAGCTAGCTTATCTGCTACTACAATGAAATATCTGAGGTTATTAACTTACAAAGATTAAAAGTATCTTCTGGCTCAATTTTGGATGTTCAGGATCAGGCACACTCATTGCTTTGGGCCTCTGGTGGGGCCCCTGGATGGCAGTGGTAGGGAGCACCAGGTGGAGCACACTGTTTCCCTCACTGACAAAAAAGGCAGAGAAAAAGATGAGCAGGGTGCTACACAGCTGTGACCTTAGCTCTCTGGAAGGCCAAATTCGGCCTAGGCAGTTCAGTGCCTTAATAAGATTCTGTTTTAAAACAGTGGGGCAGGGACTTAGATTTAGTCCTTAGTTCAATACCCAGTACTGAAAAATGAAAAAGGAAAAGACTGGAGTTTCATAGTATCTTTCATGTCCTCCTTTTTACCACACTTCCAAATGTCTATCACTTTCCAGTAGCATCATTTGCTGAGCCCTGAGGTTTTACTACCTGAACTCTGGGGTGGTATTGAGATTTCTCAGCAGTATAATCTCCTGCCTGGAAAGTTTAAAGTCCCCAGTTCAATCCCCAATATCAGAAAAAAAGAAAGAAAGAAAAAAGTCTATCTTGGGGCTGAGGAGATAGCTCAGTGGTCTAAGTGCCTGCCTGGCAAGCACAATGACCTGGGTTCAATCCCTAGTACCACATGCCATGCTGCCCCACACCAAACCAGCCATCAAAACCAGGTGTGGTGGTGCATGCCTATAATCCCAGTGCTGGGGTGGTTGAAACAGGAGGACCACGATGAGTCCTAGCTCTGTAGTGAGATCCTATACCAAAGAAATAAAATAAAATAAATAAAAATTGAAAAGAAGATTCTCCAAGTCAATGTTCAGTCATTAGCTAGAAGAATTATAAAGAGAAGATTTCTGGTAAAGACTAAGTTGACTGGACCCCAGCTCTAGCAACTGTGACAACTATGTTCCCAGCTTCTGCACGTGACTCCAAATCCTTTGGTTATAATAGCATCTCCCTTTCCTGTGTTGCTTCAGCTAGAAGGAAGAAATTAGTGACCCATACATGCTGATTTCTAGGCTACTTAATGTATTCTTGTTCTTTCAGTTCTCCCATTTAATGATCAAAATGTCAGTTTTATATTTTTGGAGGGGTGTGTGTGTGTGTGTGTGTGTGTGTGTGTGTATTTAGTAGAGGTCTACAGGGTCTCATTACACAGATCAGACTCATAGTGTTTCTTCTGTTTTCAGCCTCCCAAGCATTGGGATTACAGGCATGTGCCACCACACCCAGTCTCACTTGCTGTCTCAGTGAGCCCCAGGGGGTGGTGATAGTATGGGCTTGAATCTCGACCACTAAGTAGGTGGTTGGGCTAAGTAGGTGCTTTAGTCCACTGAGCTGTCTGGCCTGCTCATGGAGAGATTTTTTCTTATCTTATGTCTTTAGAAAATGTCCAACTCAACCATTATATTCTTCTCTATTTCTCTTCAAACTTTTCCCTTCACATTTGTCTGTAAGCTCTTCTGATCAGGTGCTCATCTCTTCTAGTCCAGTCAATCTGTTTTCACAGGATCAATTGTAAAATATAGTAGAACATTCTTGGGTTTTGTCTTGACTTCATCACAGAATTGGCTATTCTGTCACCTCTTGTATTCTGAAATGAGAGTTCTTCTTTCAAAGAATTACGTTAGTTACTTTTTTTATTGCTGGGGCAAAATACTCAGCTCCCAAAGTAAAAGGAAGTAAAGTTTACTTAGGGCACAGTTTGTGGATGTTTTAGACTTTAGTCAGCTGGCTCCAAGGCAGGGTGGCATTGCTCCAGGGTTCATGGAGGTGGAAGACATCAAAACCAATAAGAGCAAAAGGGGTAGACAAACCACTTTCTGCCTCATTTATTCCAACTTCTGGGATTAAGGTAGCGCCAATCCAATCAATGGACTGATCCACTAGTCACCCACCCTTAATCTCAGTATGAATATTAGACCATGAATCAACCACAAGCTCTAGATTCAGCCACCTCCAAAGAGTCTATCCTCCCATGATGCCATAAAGCTCAGGAAATAATCCAGACACAAACCATTACAGAGGTTGAGGCAAGGATTTTCTAAGTAACCCAGACTGGTCTCAAATTTGTGGTTCTCCAGCCTCAGCCTTCCAAGTGATGGGATTACAGCTGTAAGTGGTCATGACTGACTGAAATAACGTACTTTTTGAAATTTCTCATTTCACTCAGTCACTCTGTCTTATTCCTTTATTATGGATCCATTTGCCTTTCCTTAATGAAGTAGAGACAATGTGCCAAGTGCTCACCTTCTGGTTCTGGCAAAAATGCCATCTCAGACAGAGAGCTTTCCAAAACAGTTTCATCATTCCTCTTGTCCTCTATCTTTGTTCAAGGGGCTAGGGAGGTGGCTTAGTAGAATAAGCACTTGCCTGGCAAGTGCAAGGGCATGAGTTCAATCCCCAGTTCCACCCCACCCCCTCCAAAAAAAAGTCTTTCATAGTCTTTACATAAGCCACCTTATTTCATAGGTCAGGAGAAGGGGTTCAGAGCCACGGAAATCTGAGGAGCAGGCAGGCTACAAACAGATGTGGTGTGAGTAATGGTATGGTACCTGTGTCGATTTACAGGGATGATAAGAGAACAAGGACCAATTGGTAATGCAGAGGAAAGAGAAGAATGAAAGGCAATTTGGCAGCATCTAAAGGTTTCAGCATCATTCTTAACCTATCCTTTTGCATCTTTGTAGAGAGCTCCATTATACACCCAGGCATCTAGATCCCAAACACAGGTTCTCTTCTCACTTCTGATTTTCATCAAATTGACCCATAAAACCTACTGGCTGTATTTGTTAAAAGAGCATAAAGCCAACCAGAACTCCAATGCGCTTGCTGAGTTTAGCCCTGCCTCTTCTTGCTACCGTATCCCAGTGATTTGGTAAATCTCTCTGCTTTCATTGTATTGCCCTGAAATCACTTGCTTACAGAGAAATGGAGTCTTCTTTTAAAGATCTAAGTAGATTTTCTTACTGGTTTGTTCAGAGCTTGCAGCCTCAGGCTCATAGCCCATACTCCTGCAGTGTGTTCCACCCACTGTACATACCGCACAGTGCCTCTTTCAGTGGATAGTGCTGAAGCCAGAGAAAGAACACAGAAAGAAAAAAGTTTGCTACTGTAGCCTTCTTAGACCCACAAACTGATCCTGCTGCCCCTGGGCTTTCTTCTCCTATGCTTCTGCTTTGTACCTGAAGTGTAGCCATTCTGGTTTGCCTTTTTTTGGAGATTCTCAGCTTCACTGTCTCTCAGGGAGTTTGCACTCATTGTCCTACCTGTGCTGCGCCCACACCTCTGCATGCATTATCTCTGCATCGCTTCAGGCCTCCACTTGGAAGTTATCACCCATAGAGGCTTCCCATGCATACCTGCACCCTTAGCCTGCAGCCATTTTCTTCTTAATTTGGTTTGCTTTGGGCATTACAGAATTTACTACATGATGTTATATTGTAGATTTAGGGCATATTGCACTGTTTTCCTTCTTAAATTGAAGTAAGATGCTGTTTTAGCTCAATCTTTGTCCTGACCCCAGTTGCATGAATGGACCTGGCACACAGGGTAAACTGATCTACAATTTAGAACAAATAGAAGAATGTTGGGCATTTGCTTTGGCCTGAGCTAAAAAGATTCTTTGTTTACATTTTAGGTACATCAGTGAAATTAATTTTAAATACTGTTTGAATCTCCAGTGTCAACTATGGCTGAGTTTCATGCAGAAGCTAGAAAATGACTTTGTGGCAAATCTCATGTCAGGAAGCAACCCTATACAGCCCACTGGACACTAATTATCTGGGACCTCTGTATCCATCGATTCAACCAATACAGGTTTTAAAAAAGTGAGAAAAGATTGCTGAACATATACCAATTTTATTTCTTGTCTTTATGCCCTAACGGTAGAGTATAACAAGTATTTGCATAGTATTTAAGTTGTGTAAAGCATTGCAAGTGCACTAGAGATGATTTGAAGTGTATGGGAGAATAAGCACGGGTAAATGAAAATAGTGGGACATTGCGTAGAAAGCACTTGAGCATTTTTGGACCTTTGCATCCACAGTAGATTGGAAGGTTGTGAACCCAGTCCTCCCAGACGTTGCATGATCACTGCATTTCTTTTGATCAATGGGATCAATGTTCTCCTAAATGCCCTTTCTGGACCCTATCCCTAGCTCTATGGTCAGACAGAACATGGCATGAAAATTGGCCTACTTATTTTTGGCCTTTACTCTAAAGAGCACAAAATCAGTCCCAGAAGCCATGGAAAAAACAGGCACCATGCAGGATTTGGGCTTCCAGATCAGAAGCTTCAGGCATGATCTTCCTGACAAAGAAAGAAATTTTAGGTGCAAAGAACAGGGTATTCTAAGAATGAAGCACCTATCCCCAATGACATAGCCAGGTAAATCCCATACCAGGTAAGTAATTCTTAAGACATATTGGTTAAGAAGGTAAGTTATGATAATAAAATGATGTGATGCCTGAAATTTGTTTTTAAACAAATCAGTGGCAGTAGAGAAAATGATGAGAAAGGAAGAGATGAAAGAAGCTTGGTTGAAAACTGTTACTTTGGGTCTCCACAATGGCACATGAATGTACCCACATGGACTTTTTCTTAGTGTTTTATGTTCTCATTCTTCCATGATTAAAGGCATGAATAAATAGAGAAACAGGTGAAAGACAGAAAGTACATGTTTCGAGCAGAACTCTGAACAGCTTATAGATTGCTTTGTAATACATTCTTGTCTAGTGTTATGTTTCTACTGAAAATGCCCAGTGAATGCATAGATTCTGATTGAAACAATAAAACTCTCCCTCTTTTTTGAAAAGCAATTCTTCTTTGAGAAGCACGTTTGCATTTTTAACTATGAAGCATCAAAGTGTACCCAGTCTATCTTTCTTTTGGCTTCTTCAAAACTATGCTTCTGAATATACCCCGGCTTCTGAGAGACATTTTCCCATAAAGCAGCAGCAACTCCAGCAAAGTGTGGCAGAGCCAGCTCACAAAGGATCAATCAGTCAATGTCCTCACACCAAAGGTGCCTTTTTTTCCTCTGCATTCTGATGCTAAACGCTTCCAGCAGCAGGCCACTGGCGACAATTGCAACACACTGTGATACTCAGGGGATCTTCCACAGGCAGAGTGTGCAGGGAACATCCCCATAACTTGTGTTCTCACCTTTCAGCAGTTGATGTTTGTATGATGCAGGGAGAATAACAGCTTCTTTCTTAGGTTCACTGTAGCATCTTTCAGCCTCTCCAACATATTCTCTCAGTGCTGTGGATTCAGCAATCTGGCCACCTGCCCAAGCTCTACCCTATTAAGATTGACGTCTACCTTGTCCAGAATGGTTCTTTTCTGCTTTCATCCAAGGTCTACCTAGAATTCCTAATCAATTTATGAGCTAAAAATTTAGGCAAAGCTGTATTTTTTGCTGTCTCTCAAAAGAAACTTGTCTTCTTGTTAGAATTTCTTCTGTTAACTTAAAAAGATTCCCTGCTCAAGTGGCCTTTCTCCTGCTGATGCTTCTGACCCTAAACTAGTAAGAGCGTGACAATCAGCACCAGAAGCTTTTTGTTCTCTAGATTCCAGAGTGGATGCTCTTGAAGTCACCCAGTGAACCTGTGGTGAGCTTCGCATCACAGGTAAATTTTTCACAACTCTGCTCCAAGGCAGAAAGTTGGAGCCTCTAAACTTTAGGGAAATCTTCTTGCAGAGGAGTCAAGGTCTCCGACGTCAGCAAGCTAATGACTTCATTCTGAAGCTGGCTGGTTGCCTGACTCAAAGTCCTGAAGTTTCGATAATCTACCTGCGTCTGTGCATTGCCTAGATTTTCTTTTGGTTATCTTTTATCCTCATGTCTTACTATTTCCTGCCTTATGCATGGTATTTCTACAGTGCTCCATTTTTTATGTTTTGTACTTAGGATTTAATCAATTTTAGCTTTTTATTGCTAGTGGGGAAATGGAGAGAAAAGTAGGCATGTCAGCCAAGGTTTGGATGGTGGAATCTCTCTACTGTGGGCTCCTGAAAAGTGCAAGCCTTTTCTTTAGAGACTGTCATGATATTCTTCACATTGAGAAGGTACAAGGAAGGGCTGACCACCCAGATCCAGCATCTAGTCTTTTGTTTTTTGGTAAGTTATCTTGGCAATCAGACGGTATTAACTTACCATCTAGCCCTCTTTCTCCCTTTTATAAAATTAGAAAGTGCTGGGTGGTTCCCCAGTACCTCACTGCAGCTCCACACAGTCAGCAGGCCCTCTATGTCTGTGCCACACGGTGGAAGCCAACAGACCTCCGGATTTACCGTTGATGATACTAAGTCACTCTGAGAAAGATGTTTTCTGCTTGCCTATGTGTCTGGGTCATTTACCTGCCACATGACCAGTGTGTTTGCAGATTTCATTTGCTAGGTTTGAAGCAAATCTCACGTAACAGTTGAAGTTCTTATATGTAGAAATGCCAAGGGGAGTTTGATACAGAAGTAGACAATCTGTGCTTAAGATTTTCTTCATTTAGGATTTGTATGGAGGACAGGACAGGGCCACCACAATGAGGATAGGTGGATTGTAGAATGTGAAATACCAAGAAATAAGGTGTGTATAGTACAAACTAAAAATAAAATGGTCAAGGGCCAGCCTATAGCTCAGCAGACTAAAGTGCCTTCTTAGGCAGAGCACAGGGTATGGAGTTTGATCCCAGGTATGTCATGCCAGCCCAACCCCTGGGGCATGCTGTGATGGCAGTTAAGACTGGGAGTGGTGGTGCGCATCTGTAATCCCAGTGCTTGGGAGGCTGTAACAGGAGAATCATTATGACTCTGATCTACATAGTGAGACCCTGAACACCTGTAGACCCAGCCATAAATACAGAAAAAAAATAAATAAATAAACAAATAAATAAATAGTTAAAGGTATACTTTATCATGCATGGAAGTGTTTTAACCTTCAGAACCTTCAGTAAGAAGGTGATTTGGCACTTCTACTAGGCATGTTTTAGGATAATTGGAGTTTTCTGTAAGATTTTAGGAGATAAACTAACACTGGCAATTTTTCATGGATTTTAGGCCATTTTAGGAATCATATATGGTGTGATACATTTATACTTACCGTGCTTATATTCATGTTCACTAACTCATTTAGCTGATAAATAAGGCCCTATTTGCAGGATATTATGTGACAACTGTGGAGAACACATACGAAATAGAAAGATGAAGATAAAACAGCTGCTGTTACTGAGTGTCTCACAGCATGTTGGAAAGTTAGATAAGTAGGCATCTTAATGTCAATACACGAGGCTTTATTTTTATTTATTGATTGATTTTTGTATTTTAGGGAAGGGTCTACAAGGTGTTCAGTGTCTCACTACTAGATCACACTCATAGTGATCCACTTGTTTACAGCCTCCCAAGAGCTGGGATTACAGGTGTGCACTACCATGCCCAGTCTTAATCACAGTGTCTGGGTGCCCTGGAGGTGGGGCCAGCACAGCAGGCCTGGGGATCGAATCCTTGGCCCCTGTGCCTGCTTGCAGGCACTTTATTCCACTGAACTATTTGGCCGGCCCCCATGGGGCTTTAGTGAGTTCTCTGAAATAACATGTGTCAGTATTGCAAAGCAAAGAGGTGGGAAAAGAGTACCTAAGTCTTACTAGGTGAAGGAAGACAGGGTTAGGAATAACTTGATTACAGAATTGATCTGAACAGAGTGTAGCTTACTGCTAACCACAGAGGTAGATGAATGTGAGAATCTACCCTCACCTTCCTCACCTCCCCAATAAACTAAGTGCTTTGTTGGTTTGGAGCAAAATGTCAATGTGAGAGAATACCAGGGGAGACAACTGAAACTATTGGCAGAATTTGGTTTGTGAAGGCATTGAAGTTTTGATATTAGTCATATGGGAGCTATGAAATCCTTTGAAAGAAAAAGATCAGTTAATCTTTGCCAGGTGTATGAATCTCACAACCAGTAGATCATACTCAGAAGTATGAGTACCTAGCAAGAGACACACTCTGCAGTCCAAAACGCTCTTTGGGGCACCGTTTGATGAATATTTCAGCTCATCAACAAATTTTGATTGCTTCAAACTTTAAGTCTAGAATAAAAGCAGTCTGATGTGTACAGTAACTTTATAAAGACAAAGCCACTTCATTTTAGATCATGTCAGAGAGCTAGAGTATAGATAGGAAGAGAATGGAAAGGCTAACACATGAATGGGGCTAAGTCACGTGACTTTCAGTCTCTGCCGAAGTCCTTAGAATGAGAAGTTTGGGGATTTATAACTTTATAGTGGGAAAGGGATCAATCTTCACTGAAGAATGGATGAATCTCAAGTTATCTGCAGAGAGAGCTAGAGAATCTCCTCTTTGTTTTTTGGTGGAACCGGGGATTGAACTCAGGCCTTTGCGCTTGCCAGGGAAGCGCTTATTCCA
>NDGM011189504.1:0-13253 GCA_002564305.1 Octomys mimax
AGAAAGAAAGAAAGAAAGAAAGAAAGAAAGAAAGAAAGAAAGAAAGAAAGGCAGAAGAAAAGAAAAGAAATGAAATGAAAAGAGAGAGAAAATCGAATATGGCCAGGCAGTAAAGCCTTGAGATCTGGGCAATGCCAGGTGTGGGCACAGGCAGGACCTGTAGTCTTCCTGGCGTGCGGCGCACCAGCACTTGGCCTAATTACGCGTACACACTTGTGATGGTCAGGTGTGCTGCGGGGTGACGCCCTAAGCAGAGCCTCACGGGAGTGCGGATGAAGATGCTGATCACAAAACTGTCTTGGTTGCAGGTGTCTTCATGTGGGCAAAAAGTGAGTTGAGCACTTTCTATACTGGGACGCAGACGCTATCGTGGCTGACTGAATGGACAATACCAAAGTACATGGTTTTTAGGGAGAAAATACAGAATTAAACTTTATTTTAAAGCAAACAAAGCTATAGAGATAGCGCTGTGGTCTGAGCGCCTGTCAGCAAGCACTAGGACCCAGATTCAGGCCCTGGTACTGCATGTTCTGCTGCACAAGCAGTGCTGGTGAGCAGTGTCAGCCACCAAAACCGGATGTGGTGATGCAGGTCCTAATCCCAGCACTGGGGAGGCTGAGATACGAAGATCACTAGGAGTCTGAGCTGCATAGCAAGACCCTGTACCAAACAAATAAAGAAATAAAAATAAACAGCAAAAAGAAGAATGCCATAATTTCATTTTTATAAATTAACAATTCTGGAAAAGAAATATAACAGGTATTATGAATAATCAGGCACAAATATCTACCTAGGGAGTTTAGAACAAAGGATAACACTTATCCATGTAGTCAACTAACATCAAATAAGCAGGAGATGTGGAGAACTAACAAGTCCTTATGGCATAAATGACTATCCTGGTGTGACTCCGTTGTTCACTGCAAGTACTTCCTGAAGGATAGAAATTCACACCTACATGGACTCAAGATATCTTAAAGATAAGCTAATATGTAAGCATCACTTCTATATAAAATATAAAAACAAAATAAGCCTGAGGGCAAGAGAATGGACTTTGTAGTTCTAGGTCACACTACTGCCTCCTGTTCCAGATATTTTTGCATGAAATTACCCTTACTCTCAAATCTGTTGATCAAAATACTAATCTGCTATGATGAAGGACAAACTTGAGTCATTTGTAAGGGGATGCATGCGCCTCAAGACCATAATGTGAAGTGAAATAAGTCAGATCCACTGTTTTCTTTCTTTTCTTCTGCAACATTTTTTTTTTATTTTTAAAGAGAATACAAAATAGTAATAAGAATTAGAAATGATACAGAGCTTCACGCAACAGAATGGTGTGAATTCAACAGTATGTGTTGGATTGCTGTGTTGCTTTCAACTTGGTTTAGTATTGCACAGCTTCTCTAATATGAAACAACCAAAATATAAAGAAAGCATAGAATAAAGGCTAGATCGTAGGAAATAAGGAGGCAGATCTTCGTGAAAGGGAAGGGGACTGAGAGGTGAGAGGGAGAGAGGAGGCAGGGGAGGGTGAGGAGTGTGAGAGAGCGGAGTGGCCTTGCGCCTGCATCAGCCCCTTCGAAGGATGGAGCCACGACGGATGCTGAGCTTGTGCCAGCAGAGAGGTACCAGCTGAAGAAAACCAAACAGGAAACATCCAACTCAGAGTTTTCTTTTCCTAGGAATGGCTCGGAATGTTGGCATATTAAAAAATGTGAACTTCATAATGATAAATGCCTGCAAAATTTAGCAAGACCTTATTCAACACTAGTAATTAACAAGCTCTGGATTCAACAACTTTCCTTGGATTTCTAATACTCGTTTCAGAAAGAGTGTTCTCTTTGTTAAGTTTCACAGATCTATGCATATAGAAGGAACAGTATAATGTCAGAAATCGGTATATACTTGATGAACTGCAGAGAGGTATACTCAGGTCCTCCCTAAGGTTCTGGAAAAGGAAAGGATGTCTCAAGTCTTCTATTCCTCCCTCTTCTCCTAAAGACAGAGCCCAGAGAAAGTCTTGTCATATCACTTTGGTGGGGAATTCTATGCTGTGTCATTCATGACCCTATGGGGGACATATTTCAGGGAATGCTATTTACTGCAGTTAGCTTTTCATTATTCTCACCCATTTTGAAACCTCAGTGTCTTTTCTGCTTAATCTGCATCTGTTAGTACTGTTTGAAGTAGGAAATTTTGTTAAATTTGTTAAACTTTTGTTAAATGAAATTCTTTAAAATACTGCTGGATGTTGAAGGCCTTCCTTCCTTCATTATTCCAGCTAGCATCTGCTAATCTACGCTGTACAGGACAACACTCACTGAGATAAAATAGTATTCCACTGGAAATAAATCTTTTCACTGTACTTGGATGGTCACAAAAATTTGCCATAGAACCTCCAGTCAGCCTTCAGAGCTTTC
This sequence comes from Octomys mimax, assembly GCA_002564305.1. Lineage (NCBI taxonomy): Eukaryota > Metazoa > Chordata > Mammalia > Rodentia > Octodontidae > Octomys > Octomys mimax. Next base: position 2,421 of record NDGM011189504.1, read on the forward strand.
TTGAGCTCAAGAATTTCTATTTTGTGATGAGCTGCATTTAAACTGGCTCCAGATGTCTGGAATTTTTATTCAAATGATGATATGATTTGGCTAGTTCTAAGAACATAATCTCACTAATTTAAGATCAATTGATTGGTGAGCTTAATTACATCTTCATAAACCCTTTGGCATATCAAGTTTATTCTTTACTATTTTTTGTTTTTACTTAAGGGTTATTAGAGTACCAAAGCAGCTTTCTTAGAATTCATACCATAACTAGCTGCTAGGACCAGCCGTGTCCTTAGACAGCATCTCAACAGCCCTTTTGAGTGCCCCAGCATGGTTTTAACCTCCTTTTCTCTTCATTTATGTTCTCATCCTGAACCCTGATGCAGATGAAGCATCATTCATATGCACCTGGGTATGCAATTACGGGAGCTCAGTGGACCCACCTGTGGAACATCATTTTGCATTCTATACTCTCACGCATGAATCAACTACAGATTTAAAATAAGTAGGATAATGTTGAAAATACTCTTTTCAAACTTGTTTAACCTTGGATTTCTGTACTCATTACTGTAGTTTCCATGGACACTGAAAATTAATCATCTACTACATGTAATAAACACAGGAAAGCAGCAAGTTCGTGTCAGAAAAAGTTCCTATAGTTTTAGGCAATGAGCTTCAAATACTGAAAAAAGAAAAGGAAATCATTTTGCTGGAGGCACTGTTATTTGGGTTCTACTGTTCAGAGGAAGACCTTTGATTACATATCCTAGCAGAGGCCAAGTGGTCTGGGAGTCCGGAATGCACTGTGCTCACAAGAAAGACACCTGCATAGAACAGCCTGGGAAGTTTCCATTCTTGCCAGGTAGAGAGTTTTTGTGTGGCCAGCCCCTAATGCTCCTGGCTCCAGAAAAGTGCCCAAGTGTATTCCCTGTCTGAGGCTGGGGCATCCCAGATATAAACCCTGAGCCAAGCACTCGAGAGCAAGTGATTTATTTATTAAAGCAGGACTCCCAGGAGAAGCTGAAAATGGAGCTCAAAATGGGGAGGGAGGTGAGCCAACAAAAGGGGCAATTTCAGGTGAAAATCCTAGCTCAGCTAAATTCTAGAGTAAGTTGTGGAGTAGAAACTGCAGGTCTGCTCACCCTATCTAAAGGCAAAGACATGCGCTTTGCACATCTTTACCAGTCAGAATTGGGTCACTCCATGGAAAGGTAGATCCCTAGGCATAGGTAGGTGGCAGTTCTAAGAATCCAAGGCAATCTTGTGGGAGAAGGTGAAAGCAAAACATTCAGAAGCTGGAGCACACATGAATAAAAAGGGATCAGGGGCCTGAGCGGGAACCAGCTGGGGGCCACCATAACCCTTACCTCAAGAGGTCTCTTGGTCACTGAAAGCTCAGCTCTTTCTCATCCCACAACCCTGCCTTCCACCCCATGACTGTTTTCCTTACTTCCCCTGAGAGCCATCTTGCTGCTCTGTGTGGAGTTTTAGGCAAGGACGTGAAGGAGAATTCATAGACTGAAGGACATGAAGCCAGGTGTGGTGTCTCATGCCTATAAGCTCAGAAACAGGGAGTCTGAGGCAGGAAGATTGTTGTGAGTTCAAGACCAGCCTGGGCTACAAAGTGAGCTCAAGGCCAGCCTAAACTGCATAGTGACCCTGTCTCTGAAAGACACAAATAAATAAATAGTCAAGTATCACAGGTACAAATCATCCTAACTAATGGAAATAAATATAGGTAAAAAGAAATGTTGGACATAAACATGAGTTCAGAACACTACCATTGAGCAGTTGTGGGTATTTTTAAGGAACTATGACCAAAGCAATTGGAAAGACCATATGGGATGGGGGAAAACAGAGCACTGGCTTCAGCGCCATGAGGCTTGATATAGGAAACAGGCTTCTCAATGGCATTCCTGAGCTAGGGCTGGTGTTACTACTTGTGATTATGGAAAAGGGGATTTTATAAGTATTACTCAACAGTTGATAGGTGGTGGAAAGATATGATCTCATTGTGGCAAATATGGATGTTATTCATAATTTGTTATGCTGCATGAGAAGGCCAATATAATACATTCAAATCTCAACACTGTTGTCACTAAAGTGCTATAACTATATCATAATTTTACAAAGGCCAGTGCAACAAGTGACATAAATTTGTTGGACTGTGTTGGGAGCAGCTGAAGCTGGAAATTCGTCATTGTGTGAGGGCAGGACAGATCTAGAGTACCTAAAGCAATTAAACTGTCTTAGTCTTGAGAAAAGCATGCTTCCTAGACAATTTCAGCTATTAGTCCTAGGCAACCTTGTGTCTCATTATACCAATTTTGAAAGAGTATAAATAAAAGTACATGTGGTTGTTGTTCAGTCCTCTTGCCCATCTGGTAAACAGGCCTCCACCTGACTTCAGCTTCTGTCTCTTGTCTTTATTTTCTAAATCCTCTCATCACCTTCTCCCTGAGACTACCAAGAAAATTTAAGCAACAGAAATTTACTTTCTTTTATTTTTGAAGTCCCAAAATCTATAATCAATATCAAGGCAAGATATTGTTAGGTCCATGTTTTTTCTAGACATTCCAGGGGCAATCCATCCCTTAGGGAGCTGTTAAAGTTCTTTAATTGGTGGTCACATCACTCCAATCTAACTCTGTTTTCATAATTCTGGTCCTCCTCCTCATCTTCCTTTCTCTTCCTCTTATTTTTATTTTCCTCCCTCCTCCTCCTTATCCTCCTCCTCATCCCTCTTCCTCTTCTTCCTCCTCCTCCTCTCTCTCTCTCTCTCTCTCTCTNCCCTCCTCCTCCTCCTTATCCTCCTCCTCATCCCTCTTCCTCTTCTTCCTCCTCCTCCTTCCTCTCTCTCTCTCTCTCTCTCTCTCTCCCCCCTTATGCACATAGGATAGTGATATGGATAATCTTCCCATCTCAATATCTTTAACAGAATCAGGGGTCAGTGAGATAGCTCAGCAGACTAAGTTCCTGCTTAGACAAGTGCAGGCACTGGGGTTCAATCCCCAGAACCACATGCCACACTGGCCCTGCCCTTGAGCACGTGAAGCTGGCCACTGAATCTGGGCATAGAGGAGCCTGAAAACAGGAGGATCACTACAAGTCCAAGCTGAAAAATGAAATGCTGTACCAAATACATTTAAAAAATTTAAAAAAGAATCACACTGACAAAGCTTTTATTGCCATATAAGCTTTCATACACAGATTCTATGTATTTGCTTATGGATATCTTTCAAGGGTCTTTTTTTGGTCTGGTTGCACTATGCATAGTAACTCAATCTTACTGAATATTATTGTCCAGGTTAGAAAAAATAGAACTAAATACAACTATTCCTAGAGGTTGGTGTAAGATACTTGAAAGTATAAACATCTTACATGGTACCTAGGACAGGGCTGATATCCACAGAATGAGTATTATTACCATTTACCAGTAAATCTATGACCATCAGGGCCAATAATGTTGAAACCATACAAGCGTTTGAAAATTCAAAGTGAAATATGTTTAGCTCTTCTCACATAAATGTATGTTGAAAACTCATTTTTCTTTAATCTCTACAGGATCTTAATTTGCAACCAGTTAACTTTTGATTCTAGAAGTTGTCCATTTCTCAGCTGTGTGTGTTTTAGAGAGTTAACAAATAATTGCTGTGTTACTACCATTATAATTCAACTGGGTTCCCCTTTAACTTTGCAAATGTTCCACCCTTCTGCTATGTGAAAGGAGGATGTGCATAGCTAGGCGAGACACAAGCTGTGACTTAGCCTTGAATACCAGCACTGGGAAAAGAGTTTTCTGAAATATCTTCTTTATAGAACACAAACCATCTAAAATAAATCTAGTATTTATTCACTTGTTCTTTGTATTATAATGTCTGCATCCGGACCTGAGAACAAATGTCAACGAGAAAAACTCCAAGCAGTAGAAATGATTGTCAAGTTAATGGTCAATGAAAAGAAAATAATAGTACTTATAAATTTTGTGAGGTGTTAACTTAATATAGCTTCACAAACACACGTGATTGCAAGGAAAATCCACATGAGAAGGATATGTGTATAATCACAAACATGCATCCCTGTGCCTCCATGTTCCCACATCTCACCATAGCATTGCATTGTACCAATTGGAACTCAGAGAGACAAATGGTTCCTCTCTGAGTCCTTGAAATTATTTGCTGAAATCTCAGGAGTCTTCAGTAACATGACAGTTCTGCAATTTTGTCACCTTCAATACTTTTGTCATAAAACCACACTTGGGATGTTATTGCCTAAGTTGGCAACAGTGTTTTAAGTCAACAGAAGAATCTTATAAAATAAAAAAAAAGACAGTGGTACACTAATCTGCTTAAGGGAAACAAAATGGTAGATGAAGTACCAGAAGTAATTGTTCCAAGTATTTTGTTTCTCTCTGTCTGTCTCTGTCTGCCTGTCTCTGTCTCTGTCTCTCTCTGTCTGTCTCTGTCTCTGTCTCTCTCTGTTTCTCTCTCTGTCTCTGTCTCTCGGTCTCTGTCTCTGTCTCTCTCTGTCTCTATCTCTCTCTGTCTCTCTGTCTGTTTCTGTCTCTCTGTCTCTGTGTCTCTGTCTCTGTTTCTCTCTCTGTCTCTGTCTCTCGGTCTCTGTCTCTGTCTCTATCTCTCTCTGTCTGCCTGTCTCTGTCTTTCTGTCTCTGTGTCTCTGTCTCTCTATTTGTCTCTCTGTCTCTGTCTCTCTCCCTCTCTCTCCTTTTCTCTATTTTTTCTTCAATTTATTCTTGCTCTTTTATTTCCTTTTTGAGTTTTCCTTTCATATTTATTCTGGCAATTAAACTTGCATCATTAATTTTGTGATACATTAACCTTAATTATTTCTGTTAATGCTGAAAATATTAATACATGTGCCAATCTAGGGTCTCCTCACTCATTATCATCTGGTATTCCATAGATATATCTAAGAGAATATAGCCTATGGTGACTGAGAAGTAGAGGCAATAGAATTAAAGAATTTGAAGATGTTTCTGTCAGCATTGTAGAATCCTCTTTGTTTTAAAATGAAGTCCAATTGCCAGCAAAAGCAACTGGCAAAGTGGCATACATGCTGGGCAAGTGCTGCGCGTTAACATTTGAACTGCGATTCTTTGAATCTGGTGAGATGGAAACACTTTATCTTTCACATTCTACATTAACACTTCATGAAACAGACCTAAATAACTATGTTTGGTGCTCAAAAATAGTCTTAATGTATTTATAGCGCATGCAACTTCCAGGTGTGGACTTGAAATGGTGTTGCTATGTGAGCCATTAGATGGATAGAGTAGACTTCATATTACAGGCATTATTATGCTTGATTCATGGCAGTAACTGCACAGACGCTTGTGTAATAGAGAAGTTTTAGAAGTAGTGACTTCCACGTTGACAGAAAAATTTATACCTTCCCTCTTGAAGAAATGAGAGAAAACACTAGAAGCAATTTATTGCTCCCCCCTTTACTATCCTCTCTCTAGACACAAACTCAGATATCAGAGAAGCATTTAGGATGTAATAAAGTAATGATCTGGTAGTCCTAGGGCAAGTGTCTATGTCTTGTCATTGTAAAAATGTCCCACAAGTTTTGCTCACTGCTACAACCAAGTTATGGATAATGATGATAAAAGAAAGAGCTGTTTGGGGCTGTGATCAGAGAAACATAAAAGGAGTGTTTCTCTTCCAGTATGAGCTTGCAGTTTTTGAGCTTCTCTTGTTTGTTTTACCTTTTGGATATAGATCTAACTGTAAGGATGTCATTAAGGAAGAAATTGAAAGAGATTAGAGATGTCAAACTTCATTGCACAAAACATTTTTCTCTTGTGAAATGAATGTTTTTCTTGTTTGAGAGAAGGAAACATATTTTGGAATTTGTTCATTTTGCTTCTCATTTATTTAAACAGAGAATTAGTTGATGTAATATTTAAGCACTGTGTGTTTGTCAGGCAATATCATATAAACATTAATTCTGCTGCAAGGTAATCACAATTTTGCCAGCATCCTAGCAGTGAATAAATTTGGTGTCATGGGTATATGACACATTCCTTCTGATTCTATTCTCTAAAACAACAGTCTCTAGAAACATGCTCAGTGGTCATAAAGTTTTCCAGTCAATTCACAAAGAAAAAAAGAATTCTGACCATGATTTTGGATTTGGATACTTGCTGCAGCAATGAATTTTAGAAGGTGGTAAGTGGCACAGTGAGTTGGCAGTTACGATCACACCTGGCCCTGGAAAGTTGCTGTGCCATGGGAGAAGAATGTCAGCGGTGGACAGAGGGCTAGCACTGTCTTCACACAGGTGACAAGCTGTTCTTGTTATGAGAGTCATAGATTGAGCTACTGCAGTTGAATATGATACTGCTCATTCTCCCATATTTTTTCACCATATAATGACTTCCTCAGGTATGCAAGAGCACATAGGATTTGCATTTGTTTAGACACATACATAGAGCTACTCTTGAGTATTCAATTACAGCTAAACAGTTAACGGTTGACATCTGATTTTAATTGAGTTCAATGTAAATCAATAGAGTTTCCAGTATGGGCAACAGAACAAGCTGAACTTCAGGGCCGAATGACTAGCTAGGTTGCCAATATTATAATGCATACCTATATCAATGAGTAGTATTGTATTTCTTTTTTGTCTTTTGCTGGATTCCTTTGTACTGGGAACTGAGGCACTTAGAACAGCTTGTTAACATAGAGACATCTATTATTTTGCAAACCTGTAGATTACAGGCCAGATAGAAACACTTGAAGTGCAAAAATGATGAACAGCAGTACTCAGGAATTGTTTTTTTTTAAATCCAAGGGGTATGTCTCAGGAGGTGGTGGAGAACAACAGGGGTTCTTTGGCATTAGGTGTTCCTATTGTATGGCACAGTGGCAAGAGGAAAAATTAATCCACAACGCCATCATTACACACGTCAGTGCAGGGAGAATTAGGTTTCAAGGAGAAGATAACCAGACAAACCAGTTCTTAAGAGGGTGGCTGATTGGCTGTTTTGCTAAAGATAAATGTTTCCTCTTCCAAATATTCTGGGGAAAAAAGTAGACTAATAGCGAGAAGTGTAGTGATTTGCACATTATCCAAGCCATTGAGTTATTCCTGCCTGTCCTCATTCTGGTTCTTGATTTGCAGGCCAGCTCTGCTCTGCAGCTGGAGCAAATTATATCAGCAGAAGTGCTGATGTGACCACAAGTTGACAAAAGGACATGATTTCTAGTAGCAAAAAAGCAACTAGATTTTATGAAATTGTATCTAATAATGTTGTTTAACTCATGGATCCTGCATCTGACGCCTGCTTTTTATCCAGTCCTTTCAGCGGCCCTTTGTTAACAGTCACTCAGAAGAGGAAATAAAATGTAGCCATTGAAATAAAAATTGCTCTACTCTTTTTAATAGCTCAGCTGCAGGCTCTATTGTTTTATTTAATGGATTGTATAACTGAAGTCTCTCCTCCTGATGATTCTCATTTGGCTTCTGTGTCCCCAAACTCTGTCAGAATCTTGGGGGTTCCAGAAGGTGTCTGGTGTATCACTTGTTCAGAATACAAGTAGACAGTAAAAGCAATAATGTTCTTTAAAATGGAATTCCTGCTACTGGTTCAATAGTACTATGAGCAAAACACGGAGGTTTCTTTCTTTCCTCAAAACAAAGCATGATTAGGCAGTCCCTAGACTCAACAACTCTAGCTCAGGGTACACTGGAAGTTCCTTTGGCCTAAATGCACAGAGACAAGAAAGCTTGGAGGCAGTTGGAAAGGTAAGAAGAAAATAGAAGGACTACAATAAATGATTGTCTTTGTTTTCACCATTGATATGTGTTCTTCTAAGGTATAGGGGTTGCCCAAGCTTTGGGGTCAGCAGCAGGTCTCTCTCCTTCTGCCTGTCCATCACAGATGCAGGAAGTGAGTGTGCGAATCACTGGGATTGGCTTATTACCATCCTGAACAATGCCACGTGGATATTATACTTGGAAATGTTTAATATTTTTAGGTTCTTTAAAAAAATTAAAAAGTGTCAGTTTTCTGATGAAAGCATTTCAGGTGACTTAGAAGTATATATTTTACTTTTGCGTTTCTAAGGTAAATTACATTATGTGTATATTCAAGAGATCAATAATACAAAAATTCCCACCTACATTAGAAACTTGATATAAAATATCAAGATCAGCCCTCTGATTTGCCCTTATTAATACATCAAATATGATTGAATTGCAAAGTATGTATTTGACTCAAATCAACTGTTAGGATATGGTTGTTGAATCATCCGACAAAAAGCTTTTCACTTCATTTCTGTCCCAACTGGATATTTTCCATCAAAGCAGGTTCCCTGTGTGAGATAAAGGAGAAGGATTTGTTAAATCATGAATTCCTGAGAATCCTTTCAGCTGATAAAGACACACAATGTACAAAGCAGTTCAAACAAATCATACAGTATAACTTGTTAAGGGTATAATTGAGATACACATAATCATTAACCTTGGAACAGACTGGAAATCTGTTAATGAATCAAATCAATATCCTCTCCACTGATCCATAATAATTTGAAAGAAATGAAAAATTTAACAGTTGCTGTATGTGAGGTTATCGTGGGCTGCAATTAGCTAGCCTCCAGGAGATTATGTTACCTAGTTACCAGAAGGTGAGTTTAATTCCTGGAGATCTTTGGGAGAGATTGTCATCAAGACAGACGCCAGCTTGGAAGTGGGTCAGGAAAAGACATTTGCTTTGCACCAAGCCTGGTTCATCTTTCTATCATTTTCCTTCTATATGTCCTTGTTAAGATATGTCAAACTTCCAGTTAAAATGAATATATTGCTTTGAAAGGATGTTGCAATTGTATTTTGTCAGTTAAAGAAATGATTATTCCTTTTTATATAGTAGCACATATCTAGAGCTCACACAGCAAAAAGGTCAAGGCAAAAATTCTTCATTTGGGAATAGAATAAAATATGTTTCCCACTACAAGCAAGATAACTTGTGTGTGAAAATACCTTTACACATAAGCCCCCTCAGCTTAAGTTGCAGCGTGGTCATCATTTGCATTGAAATTATATATAAGTGCAATGGAAAGGAACCCATGTTCTGCATGTATTGCACCCCAAATTTTTATACTCCCTGTTTTGTAAAATAGTGTGGTGATAAACCATATATATATATATATATATATATATATATATATATATATATTCTTTCATATAAATTTGAAAAGAAGCAATCTTGGTATATGAAGTTCCATAGAAAGATCTCAATTTGGGGGAGATATAAAAAGAAGTATTGCCATTCTCTAGGGACTCAGTAAATAAGACGGAGAGCAGAGTTTTTTTTTTTAAATGCATGTAAAATATATGCATATGGAAATGTTAAGAGCCTTATTTTATAATGCCAAGGAGGGCACAAGATAAAAACTGTTGTCATTTGTTTCCAGGGAAAGCAGTCGGTGAGACCAGGCACAGTAGGAGGGTTAGCTAGCTACCACATGTAAAACTGAGAGCAGATGGTTCCGTTGATATAGCACGCAGGAATGTGCGTGTTTATGCGGGTGCGTTTCTGTACGTGTGCGCGTGGAAACCAGCAAGGAGTTTGACACTGATGTACTCTATCAAGTCCAGTTATAAAGAACAAGTAGATAGAACAACATTCTGTGCATCTGGCAGCCTAACTAGCGCTGTCAATCTGTGGATACTGCTGACATTGTACTATAAGCTCCGATTCCATCTGTGTTGTTTATTTTGAGCTGGATTTACTGCACACTATGTGAATTGATGATGGCTAGAAGGTCCAAAAGACTCCAAGTCTGTTTAAAGTTCCAAGGTGTCAAATTACACAGGCTTGTGTCACGAACATTATGAAAGGGTAAGTGGTGAGGCAAACTGATTTCAGTATTTGTTAGACGTCCAAGAAAAATTGCTGAAAATATAGATGAAGAAGGTTTATGAAAACATCTAAAGAGTACATATGAACTCCTGAAATCAAATGTTTCTTTTTCAAGTTGCATTGTGTCATTTTAAAAAATTCAAAATATGTACAAACAAATAGACAAGCCATATCAGCTCTCTACTCTGAGGTTGTGACATGCACATTTTTCAAAACTTCTCGATTAGTACTGTATTAAATTGCCAGAATAAAGGAGTGGACTTGGTGGGAGAGGCTGTGCCTGTTTTCTTTCTAAGTGGCGAGAATGGAATGAGAAGCACACTCTTGTGCACCCACTATTAAGATACTGTATGATGTCTCTTTATTACTTTACTTGTTTCTGTATAATATTTCTAAATCTTTTCTATGGAGTTTATTAAATAGAAGATGCTAACTTTATCAACAATTAAGTTAAATCTGTAATATACATGCATGTCAGAAAACAATACTGTTTGACCTAGGTCATCTACAACAAGGCTTTAATTTTATTTTAATATAAAGTACAGTTGAATGCTATGTGTATATGTTTTTGGAGTAGTCTTGTGAAAAGGGAATAGAAATGATTGAATCATTGGATTTATTATGACTTAATTGTATTAGTGAGTGAAAATAAAAGTTTTTATTTTGTATTTTGTACTTCAACAAAAAACAAATGTAGTCAGCCTGACTTGTCATTAGAACATTAAACAAAATCTATGAAAGTAATTAATTTGCCAGGTAATTTTAATATTCATTTATTTAGTATTCATTTTCATGGTAATGTAAGATACACTCTCTAATATATAATTCATAGGTTCAAGAAACTCAAAATCTGGTTGATCAAGTTACATAACTTTCCACAAGTGTTAAATAGTCACCTCTCTGTCTCTGTCTGTCTCTGTCTGTCTCTGTCTGTCTGTCTGTCTCTCTCTCTCTCTCTC
>NDGM011189507.1:0-15444 GCA_002564305.1 Octomys mimax
CAGCCCACCAGGGGGCGGGGCTGGCTGGCATGTGGTGCTGGGGGATCGAACCGCGGTGCTTGTTCCAAGTAGGTGCTTTAGACCACTGAGCCATCTCGCCAGCCCGGTAAAGTCTTATAACATAGGAAAATTTCAAAATTCCTAAAGTCTGAAATGGTTCCACTGTCTGTTCTAGATAGTGTTCTTTTCTTTCTTTCTTTTTTTTTTCTTTACTGGGGATTGAAGTCAGGACCTTGCACTTGCCAGGCAATTGCTTATTCTACTGAGCTGTCTCCCCAGCCCTGAAATAGAGTTTTCTAGTCTTGATTTGTTTTGTTCTTTGAGAGAAAGTCTCACTATGTTCCAGGCTGGCTTTGAACTTCCTGTTAGCCCAAACAGGCCTTGAACTGGAGATTCTCCTGCCTCAGCCGCGCAGTACGCTGGGATTACAGGCATAAGCCACGATGCCGGACAGGTTTTTTATTATGGCTCCATATAGTGATGGCCGCTTGGCCTCTGGTCCTCGTCCTGTTCATGCTATTAACTTATGTCCAGTTTGCCTGTGTTTTCTTGCTTGGAGGGCTCCCGCGTCCTTGTCCAGTGCCAAGGTGAGGGTTAGCCCAATGCAGCAGCTGAGAAAGTACGGCTGCTCAGTCTTCCAAGCAAGTGTGTCCCATTTCTGTGAAGCTAGGTGTTAATAGGACTACTTCCCTTGGTTTTGGTGAGAATTAAAGAATCCATTTAAAGGATTTGGTAGTTTCTGGCAGTGTGTAAGCATCTCTGAGCTGAAGTGGTAACGACAGTGTTTGCCGGGCTTTTCAATTCTGTTGAAGAAAGCAGCATCGGAGTCCTTGCGGCATGATGGGCTCTCTGCCTGGGAGGTTCCGCGGAGGTGCTCCGCAGCTGCTCGTGGCTCTCATCCTCCGCTCTGTGCCCACCTGAAGGGGGCCCAGTAGAGAGGGATCTGCCCTGTAGTTCTCAGGCCTGGGCACCCAGTTCTGACTCTGTCGCTGTCTCTGTTGATGCTCATGGGTATTTACCTAGAAATTGTTACTTTAAAAATCCTAACTACCTGAATAACTAACTTCCCATTCTTTGTTTCTAGCTCTCTGACCGTCACCTGTACAGGTAAGCTCCCGAGCTGAAGTTCTCTCGAGCCAGGTCTCAGTGTCACACCGTGGGCACCAGCTGCTGGCCTGGGCTGTGCTTGGCATAGCTGAATCCAGCTCAGCCTGGGGCCTTCCTAGCCATTGTGCTCTGTTTACTTTGTTTGAGGAGTTATGATGGTCACTTAGCTTAAGGAGCAAGGGTGTGAGAGTCCTTGGCCTGGAGGTCGTGGGTGTGGTGCTTCTCCCATGCTGCCTTGTCCTGTTTCCTGCCAGTGGGAGCGCGCAGCGTGAGCCTTTCCAGTCTGTCTTAGCTGAGGCTGTTGTATTGAAATTCACACACACTGCTCATATGCCGTGTACCGTGTCCTTCCCATGCAGCCGGAGCTGCCACCTCTGTGGCACCCTGTAGTCTCCGTGTCCCCTGTGGTGAAGTGGGCTGTTCAGATGCTCATTGCATGACTCTTACTAAGCCAGCAAAGCTATTGATGTGTCGTACCTGAGCTCTGCATGAGGTGTGGGGTTCATCCACATTTGCTCTTGCTTTGTGGTGATGAATGAACAGCCAGGTAGCAGTACTCGCTTTGGTCCTTGTGGTGTGGGGACTAGCTGGTGTCATCTCACCCATTCCTCACCGGGAGCATTTCTTTCTGATGAGGTCTTCTAAAACTCTTTCCATTCCTGCTTCTGTTACAGCCTTCTCCTGAGCCTGTCCAGGTCTAAGTAAAGTTCCTTAAGGTTTTACTGGCGTAAGTGCCTAATGGAATAGAAGTGATGCCGAAGAGTATTCGAGTTTACTTAGCAGGAAGCTGGTGGAGTCTGTGGAGTCTTGCGTTGTCCAAGAAGTGGGCACTGTGCTCTTGGAGCCCAGCCAGAGGCTCCTTGTGTGGCAGTTGCAGGTGACAATGCACCCCACTGGGGGTTTCTCTAGTACTCTGGGATTACAGGCATATGCCACGATGCCAGCAGGGTCAGCAGAGTGAGAGGCTCAGGAGAGGGGTGAGCAGGAGTGCGCTCCTGGGTGCACGTGCACCTAGAGCCTGGGTTGCCTCATCCTTCAGCCCAGACACCGGAGAAAGAGAAATGGGAAGACTTGCATTCTGCAATTGCTGTCCAGTAGACTAATTTAAAACTTTAGAGTAATAATTTACATATAACAAAGCTTGACTGACACAGTTCTGTGACCACCCCGTGAAGGAAATGAGAAAGTTCCCGTTGCCCTCACTATCCACGTTCTGTCGCGGAAGTTTAAAATTGTATTCTTTTTCTAATTTAGCAGCTTTTCTTTGCAGATTGTACTTTTCAAAAAAGATCCTGAAGTTCCCTGTGTGCTTTTTTATTTCTCCCTTCGCCCCCGTACCCTTTTCAGACCTACAGGGGTGGAATGGCTGTAGCGATGTCCTTGTGCACTTACCTTCCTCAGTGTGGACATTTCTAGGCCTCATTTTACTGACTCTTTTAGCTCTGGCCATCTTATTCATGCTATCCTGGGAGTTTTCTATTAGATTCCTTCCCATTTTGTGAAATTGTGAAATCCAAGACTGGATTTTGTTACAGCCCTTTTCCTTTTCTTTCTGAGTTTTGAGACTGTGTCTCTGGCAGATCTCTTTCTCAGCCTCCTGAGTCGCTAAATTACAGGCACATGCACCATATCCAGGATGGTTTCGTATTCCTCTTTGTGTGTGTGTGTGTGTGTGTGTGTGTTTGTGTGTGTTTGAGACAAGGTCTCAGTCTCACTATGCAGTTCAGGCCAGTCTTGAATTCACTTTGTGGCCTAGGATGGTCTCAAACTTACAGTGATCCTCCTGCTTTCGTCTCCCAAGTGCTGGGATTTTTTTTTTCCCCCCTCAGAACCGGGGATTGAATGCAGACTCTTGTGCTTACCAGGGAAGCACTTATTCCAGTGAGCCATCTCCCCGGCCCCAGTGCTGGGATTATAGGCATGCGCCACCACACCCTGCTGGTCATATGTCATATTCCTTCTTTTTTTTTTTTTTTGGTGGAACCAGGGATTGAGCTCAGGTCCTTGTGCTTGCCAGGGAAGTGCTTATTCTACTGAGCCATCTCCCTGGCCCCAAACATTTTGCTTTTTTTTTTTTTTTTTTCAGTAACAGGGATTGAACTCAGGACCCTGCATTTGTCAGGCAAGTGCTTATTCTACTGAGCTATCTTCTCAGGCCCCATATTCCTTTAATGATGATGGCTTCTTAGTTTCTGGTGTGTCTGGGCTCTTCAAGTCCGCTCCGAGGCCTTGCTGAGTGTGTCTGGAGCAATATTGTCCTGGTGCTGAGGAGCCCTCTGAGAGTCCGGCCAGGTGTTCACGCACATGGAGGCCAGTCCAGCTGGCTGACGTCTTTGCCCAGCCCTGGTGGGCTCCAAGGATTGGCTGGCGTTCTCCCCACTGTCTTCTCATAGGCCAGCATAGGTCCCTCCCAGCGTGTTAGCTCAGTGTCAGCCGAGGATCACGCTGTCGTGTTCCATCCATGTGGCCTTTCCTTCTTCCATTTCCTTGCTCTGTACCCTTTGCCCTGGATCTTCTCCTGTGTGTCATGTGTTTTGCTAAGTGTCCTAACTGTGTGAAGCAGTAGACAAATCCAGTAGCACAGGACAGACTTTGAGGCCGGCCTCTGGCTTGTGTGTGGCAGAATGCTTGTGGTCTCTTGTGGACTGCATGGTGGCTTTTCTGATGCCTTTGTGAAGCAGGGGTTGAGCTGTGTTGGGCCTCATTCTGTGGCCATGCACTGGGGTTGGTGCCTGCTCTAGGTACAGAGTCTGGCAGAAAGGCAGAGTCAGATCCACCCAGCCAGGATGGAGACCACAGAAGCACGTCTCACGACATCTCATTTCTTCCCGTGCAGTAGTCCACTCAGCTCACTAGCTCCATGAGTGATGGCACATTTTTGGGAGAGCAGGCGCCCGAACTGCAGCCCCAAGCCCACGTATTTATTGCAAAGCGCCCACACTGCAACTTAGCCTGACACTGAGATTTTAGTTTAGAAAAACAACTCCCGTCTCTTGGCACCTGAGGTTACTTGGTGAAGATGTCCCTGTGGTTCCCTGGACTGAGAGATTCTAACGGCGCATGTTCTCATTGATTTTCAGGGGCGGTGGAGGAGAGCTCATGAGACAAGCAGGTAGGTGGCACCCCCTTCCGCTACCCCCAGGGGAGAGACATCCTGTTTCTCTCATGTCACTCATGTGGTAACATTTAAAAAAAATTTTTTTTATTAAAGAGAATACAAAATAATAATACAAAAAAGTTAGAAATAGTACAAAATTTCACTAACCAAATGATATGAATTTGACAGTATTTGCTGTATTGCAAAATATTCTCTCAAATTAATTGTTCAGATTCCCAGATATATGTGTGTAAAATTGGAAATAGAAAGAAAAAAATAAAGTAGTAACGTTTTAAACAGGGCCTTCTGTGGCGCCGGCAGCGGACAACTTCCGTGGCTTGGAGGTCCCATGCTCTTGCCTCACCGAGACCGTGCTGCTCCTGTGCACGTGACTTACTGAGTCCTCTGCTCCCAAGTCTGACCCACTGGAATAGCTGGGCGAGTGGCTCAGGTGCCCCATCTCTCACTGTGAGAGAGCAAGCTGTGTTGTGGACTCTTCCTCTCTAATATAGTAGTTAAAATAGCTCTAGTGGGGCCAGGGAGATGGCTCAGTAGAATAAGCGCTTGCCTGGCAAGCGCAAAAGTCTGGTCAAATCCCTGGTTCTGCAAAAAAAATAAATAAAATAAAATAGCTCTATTTTGGAGAATGATTCCCAGAAGGTAGGTGTGTGTGTGTGTGTGTGTGTGTGTGTGTGTGTGTATTTTAGGGAAGGGTCTACAGGATGTTCAGGGTCTCACTACTAGATAGACTCATAGTGATCTGCCTGTTTATAGCCTCCCAAGAGCTGGGATTATAGGCGTGCACCACTACGCCCAGTCTCATGGGGGTGTGGCTGGCACGGCAGGCCTGCTGATCAAACCCCTGGCCCCTGTGCCTGCTTGCAGGTGCTTTAATCTGCTGATCTATTTGTTCTGCCCTCCCAGAGTATATTTTTAAATTGTCTACAGGGATGGCCTTACATGACACCAACAGGTAGACATGTAGAAGCCTGTTCAGTTGTTCCTGCTAGAAACTGGGAACTCATGGGTTTCTCAGGGATGCTCCTAACGTGCCTAAGGGACTCTGCAGCCCAACTGTCGAGGGCTGGGCTTCCCTCGCTGTGCTCCCAATGCTCTGCTCTGCTCTGCTCTGCTGGTGGGGCTGGCCCAGCTAACACCATGGCCTTCCATGTGGCAGTGAGTTGTAGGTGGGCGGGAGTGCAAACTCACCACAGTCCCTGGTCTGAGTATGGGTGAGTAGACTCAGGTTCAAGGATGCCCCAACTGAGGGGCTAGGGTTGAGTGACTCTCCTGTGTGCCCACCCTCACTTCCCACCCTGCCTGCTCTGTGAATGTTCTGAAAACTGAGAATTCCACCAACCTGTGTCAATTGACACTGGGATTGTAGCCATACAGTTTGTCCCCTGGCCAGGATAGGCATGTGCTTGGGGTATGACATGACCATAATTGGCAGGTGTCACCTTCTGATCAGTTCATGGTGGCCTCGATCACCTTCTCTCAGGGGTCTTGGGGCCCCAGCCCCATAGCTTCTTGTGAGGATCCCGGAGCATAGCCCAGGCACTCTGCTCTCAGGCTGGCTCTGCTCTTTCTGCACATAGTGGGGACTGCACCTGCTGAGCTGAGCTGGAGGAAGGAGCTAGGCGCCATCCTCTGACCTTCACCTAATCTTCCTATGTGCTCTTCTCACGTAGGAAGGAACTTTCAGAGTCCTTTGCATTGATCTTTAATTTCACTGAACGTATGTTTCACCAAGTTGGGGTCAGACTGTGTAATTTTTAAAGCCCACTCTCTCTACCTGATGCAGCAGTAACTTCCATAGCATGAGATAAGCATCTCCTGTGTCCTTGTGGCTCCTGTCACTGTGGTATGTGCTGTGGTGTGCACTGGGCTCTACTGTGTGGCATTGCCAACTGCTCATTACCACCAAGGTGGTCACTGTCTCAGGGCAGGCAGTGGTGGTGCTAGCGTAGGCACATGTGTGCTCATGGCCTAGTGCAGGCAGAGGGGCTGCTGCCTGTGGCTTTGCCCACTGCACAACTGCCCAGAGCCCACACAGCCATCCAGGGATGCAGTGTCCATGTCAAGAGGCAGCAGCCACCCCACCCCACCATCCTCCATGCTTGCTGCACGCTCTGCCTGCCAGGAATGGCCTCCACCAGCTTACCTAAGGACCAGAGCCCAGAGATTTACAAAAGGCACTTTTACTGGCATCAAAGTGTGGCGTTTTCTGTCCTCCAGGCCTGAGGTGTTTGCCCTGAGAATGGCTACCACGGGCCCGCCCTTCTCTGCTCCCTGCCTCCCCTGCTTGCTAGGAGACTCCATGGGTTGGGTGTGTTGGGGGCACTGCTGGACATTACTGTCCTGCCTGAAGGACAGATGCTACAGAGCGCCTGCAGCTTCTGCCACCAGCACTTCGCCCCACCTTCACCAGCAGTGCCCTCTGTGGCTGGAGCTTCATCCGCGTTTACCTGCTTGTTCTGACCCTTGCAAGGCAGTGTCTGCTGGCCCAGGCTTGTTTCCTGCTGTGTTGAGAAGTGGCTGTGGGTGCGCTTAGTGCTCTGTCGGGAGTCTATTTTCTTTTGAAAGCTGGTCTTATCTCTGGTTTTTAGCGGTTGTATTGTTTTACCCAGGATGAGTTTTCATATCCTTGTCTTATTGAAGGCTCTGCTGGGTCATGGTGGGTCTGGAATCTGTAGTTTTGAAGAGATATTTTGGTCACTTTGGGGATGCTCCCAGCCCTTTTCTCACATCTTCCTCTTCTGTTGCCTCCTCTCCACACCTGTCTCCCATGCTGGTGACTGTCACGGGCTGTGTCTCACACTGCTCCCTGCTCTGTGTCTGATTCAGTCTGGATTTTTCTTCTGATCTGGGTTCCATTATCATTAACTCTCTCTTCAGCTGTCTCCTACCTGCTTTTAAATCCATCCATCACATCTCCCTCTTTTGGGAGGCTAAGGCAGAGTATTATGATTCAAGCCCAGCTAGACAGCTTAGCAAAAACCTATCTTAAAAACAAAGCTAAAGAGCCCTCCCCCCCAATCCCATTTGTCAAATTCTGAATTTCGTACTTTAAATCGTTTAGAACTTCATTTGCCTTTCTTTTCTTTTCTTTTTTTCTTTTTTTGTATTTTAGGGAAGGGTTTACAGGGTATTCAGGGTCTCACTACTAGATCAGACTCATAGTGATCTGCCTGTTTACAGCCTTCCAAGAGCTGGGATTACAGGTGCGCGCCCACCACACCCAGTCTCAATTCCATTTCAGCGTGCCCTGGGGCAGGGCCAGCAGGGCAGGCCCAGGGATTGAAACCTCAGCCCCTGCACCTGCTTGCAAGTGCTTAATCCATTGAACTATTTGGCCGGCCCTCATTTACCTTTCTTTTCTGGTCTCCGTATCCCTGGTGTAGTTTTCAGCCATCTCCTGCACTCTCTTGAACATGCTGAGCATGGTTTGAAATCCTTGCTTATTTGTCACACACAACACTCCGGCAGCATAGGTACCTCTGGGAATTGGCATCCTGATCATATCTTCTCCGCTCTGGACATTTCTGTCAATGACACAAGCCACAGGTGAGGTCCCTGGCCCTCTGACGCGTGGCCATGCTCTGGACTCCTCTGGGCCAGTAGGGACTCAGGGATGTGGCAGCCATCCAGACTGCATCTGTCCTTTGAGCTCCAGGGACTGCAGGCACAGGTTCCTTCATTAAAAATGTCTTAGCTGGAAAGTTGATTGGAATTGCCTCTCCTTTGCTTGCTTCCTTGCTTATTTATTTATTTATTTATTTATTTATTTATTGCGGTGCCGGGGATTGAACTTGGGACCCTGCGCTTGCCAGGCAAGCACTTAATTCTACTGAGTTATCTCCCTTTAAACAAAATTTATTTTCTTCAATTTGAATAACTGTAGACTCACAGGAGCTTGCCCATTAAAGGTCAGAACTCTGTCTCTTGTTTAGCTTCCCCTTCGTGACGGCATGGTGTCACCTGTCTGGCTGCACTCCTGGTCTTCCTTAGTCTCCCCAGGATCCCACATTGTTGGAGTGGGCACACTTCTAGTTTTGCACAACCTTGAGTCTTGTGTTTGTCTGTGTCAGAGACACCGGTCATAGCCCCCCTCCTTGTCCCAGCAGCCACTCCTCTGCCCTCTCTTTGGCAGTTGTTCCTAGAGCTATACAGGTGGACTCCTGCCGTGGTACGTAAGGTTGTGCTTTCTGTGAGCATAGGACCTTGGTGTTTTCCTTTTAGCATATAGTGCATATGACCACCTACCCGTCAGCCTGTTGGCAGCTTTGCAGTGGGCAGTAAGGGTGCCAAGGCGGCTGTGTACAGGTTTACGTGGACCTAGCTCCTCCCTTCTCAGGGATGAATGCCCTGGAGTCCTTGGCTGAGCTGCGCATCTCGTGCTGTAAGAGCCTGTACAAGTGTGTCCTGAGTAGCGATGCTGTCCCACACCTGATGCACCGCTGTGAGCTGCACTGTCTTCAAGTCCTCATTCAGGTTTGGTGTTCGGCTTTGTCACTGTTAAAATCATACCTAATAGGATAGACCTGTGGTGGTGTCACCCTGGGAGTATGATGTGTCTGGTGAAACCTCGATTTGTGAGATAATTGGTTCCAGAAACACGCTTATAATCTGAATCACTTGTATGTCACAGTGAATTTGTCCATAAGAAATAATGGAGGGCCTGGGGAGATAGCTCAGTAGAATAAGTGCCTGCCTGGCAAGCGCAGGGTCCTGAGTTCAATCCCCGGTACTGGGGGAAAAAAAAAAAAGAGAGAGAAAGATAATGGAAATTTATGATTCATTCCACAATCCACAAAAATATTCATATAAAAGTAACATTGTAATATAATATAAAATAGTAAAGAAAATACAAAATGTAAAGAAAAACAAATTAACCTGCATTTATTTTTGAAAACCTTCCTAGTATAAGGGAGACAAGAGGGGAGAGTTATTGTGCAGGATAACTAAAGGGGTCACTGCTCTCTCCTGGCTCCGTGGGATCTTTTTTTTCGTGCAACTGTAATAAGGGACTTGCCCAATGACACTTGCATTTGCCTCCTTTTGAGGATTTTTCAGAAATGTGGCATTGTGTTGTTGTTAAATAGATTGCTCGCACTGCTACAGCCTTATTTGGGTGTTGCTTCTCTACAAAATTTTGTACTGTTTCCCATATTTTATACCTCTCTAATGTCATTAGAAGCCAAGAATTCCCCCATTTTTTGGTCTTCCTCTTGTGCCGATGACATCTCCTCCATGGCCTCTTCTTGTTAGGGAAGGATCACCTACAATCCTGCAGTGAGTGAGTAAGTGTGTGAGTGAGAGAGAGAAAGAGAGACAGACAGACAGACAGAGCGACAGTGAGACAGAGAGAGGGGCAGGCAGTCAGACAGACAGACAGACACACACACAGAGAGACAAAGACAGAGAGGGGAACCAAGGCCTCACTTGTGGCCATGTGACATTTGGCATCATTTACTACTCATATTGAGAGAGAGATTGTTCATTTATCAAATTATAATTTATTAGAATGTTTACCTGTCTTGCGGAACAAGTTATTTGCCATCCTGAACATCTTTTTGTGCTCTCCCCATAACCTTGTTATCTTGATAAAATACATTAAAGTTCATATGCAGGTCAAAATTTGAAGAAAAAATTAAAATTAGTAGGGCTGTGCATTTTCTACCCCTTAAAACACACTGTAAGACTATTCCATTCGAAACAGCATGCTGTTTTCCTAGGAGCAGGGAGCAGGCTGGAAGAGCAGATCCAGGAAGCATCTTCAGGCTGGGTGGCAGTGGTACTTGGGAGCAAGGGAACACATACAGATGAAGCTGTGCCCCCGCCACACAGAGCTGACACTGCATTGTGACCTGCTGAGAACTCAAGTAGGAGAAATACAGTAACAAATCTTCAGAGGCACTTTGGGGGACATTATTCCTTGAAAAAGCTTTTTAATATAGAAAATTTCAAATCTGCATAAAAATAAACAGTGGTATAAGGGTGTGGTGCCCCTCCCTGGCTTCATGGGTATAAAGTCACGCTGTTGGTGTTTCTGGCCCTCCAGTAAATGTCCCTATGTGGCAGACTCAGTGCCCCATCCTAGTTGGACCTCCTTCTCGAGGGCATTATGTTGTGTTTGTGGCTTTTGGCTCATACTGTGTAACAGAATTAACAGTGGTCCACAGCCAGAAGAAAAGATACACATGCCTAGGTGCAGGACAGCATGCCATATGTAAAGTTATTAAGTTGGATTGGTACTGCTGTTGGAAGACTTCTTCTGGGGTCTAGGAGATGGCTCAGTAGAATGAGCGCTTTTCTGGCAAGCGCAAGGGCCCGAGTTCCATCCCCAGTTACACACACACACACACACACACACACACACACACGAAAGCCTTCTTCAAATTGTTAGTAAAAAGCTAAAGCTGATGGACACAGGTTCTGTTACTATAAAAGGAGTAAGCCAGACATGAGGATCTGGATGTAGGAGTGAACCCCAGCAGTTTGGAGATGGGCAGCCCACTGGCAGGGCCCGGGAGGATGGCAAGGTACCCCTTCTTGTGGCTGTGGGCACTGGACACAGAAGGCTGTAGTTTCCTCTTGCATCTGCAGTACTGGGGCCAGGGAGGTAGCTCAGCAGTCTAAGCGCCTGCCTGGCAAGCGCAAGGACCCAAGTTTGATCCCCAGTACTGCATACAATACTGCTGTTGCAGCCACCAAAACCAGGTGTGGTAGCGCATACCTGCAATCCCAGCGCTGGGGAGTCTGAGACTGGAGGATCGCTGTGCGCCCAAGCTGCATAGCGAGACCCTGTGCTAAATTAATTAATTTCAAAAATTAAAAAATGTTGAATTCAGTGCTTTCCAAGTTATAGAATGCCACACGTCTATTGAGAAGGGCGTGTGTTTCAGAGTGGGGGCTAGAGAAACGCTCACCAGGGGCTTCTTCCCTGCCAGCTCGGAGCATGTGGCCATGAGCAGCAGGGGCTTCGTGTTGCTCCCAGGGTGCCATCTGGCTCCCTGCATGGCTTGAGCTGGTGGACAGTGGCTGTCAGCATCCTGGGCAGTCCTGTGGGCCGGGGGTGTGGGAGCCTAAGCGACCTGGCATGCAGAAGGATCTCAGCAGGATGACATTTCTGATGGCATTAGGGAGGGGGCCAAGGCTGCGCTCGCTGTCAAGTGTCGCAGGGGAAGAGTGGTGTGGTGTGTGTGCATAGTCCACACCAGCTTGCCCTGAACTGGCTTCTGGGCCTGAGAGTGCCTTTGCTGCTGTGAGCACTGGGTTCTGGTTCACATCCTGGCAGCCCACTTGACTGGCAAAGGTTCTGTTACCATAAAAGAAACAAACCTGGCCCTCCATGTGCTTTATTTACTGCCATGTGATGCTTTTCGGGTAGGAGGCAAGGGTAGATGTGGGCATCTCTGGACCACAGCCGTGAGGAAGGCTGGGGAGAGGTTGGAGGTCAGGGACAGTCCTGCTCCAAGCTGTGGCTTTGGGTTCTGCCAGACTCCCCACCACTCTCTCTCCTGAGGGCTTCCTCCTTCAGACTGCATCCGGGAGCTTTTGCTGTGTTTCTGTGGGCCACAAGTCTGGCCTGGCAGTCACTTCGTTAATTCCCGGTGACAGTACATACCACGCCCTCCCCCAGGGGCTGAGCTTGAGAGTTGTTTGCTTCACTGCTGTGCTTCTCAAACAAGGGGCTGGCACTGTTTCTGCCCAGAATCCCAGATGTCCACTTGCCTTCTGCCCATGACCCTGGGCATCCCCTGCCTCCATCCTGGAACCTGGGAATCCACTGCTCTTCACCTCAGACCATGGTATCCCTTGCCCACCAGCCACCTCCAAACCCTGACACCCGCCTGCCCAGTTGTGAGTTGCTGGTGACTGCCTATGACAGAAGAAGCATGTCCTCTGTCTAGTTGCAGATGGTGGTAGGTGGCTTTCCATGGCTGCTGTCACTGCGCAGATGGCCTGGCTTGTCCAGGGTCTGACCTGTGTGGCCGTCTAAGGCACGTGTTCCAGGGCCTGAGTCAGATCCAGAGTAGCACTGTGGCTCATGGAGACACACGATAGCAGGGCTGCCTGTGGCACAGGGATCTCTTCAGCACCCTGGCATCTGTGTCTGGCTGGGGCTGAGCGTGATGCGGCAGCTGTCCTGCTGAGGAGTGGCTGCTGCCGCCTATGGGAGGCCATTGAGCTGAGGTAGGGAAACATGCTGCTGCCGTGTGTGGCCACAGGCACAGGGAGGTCACAGGGCTGGAAGGCACTCGGGGGACAGTGACATGATATTTCTCCTTTTTCCTAGTGTGTGTCCTGATAGAGAACCTATCACTCTCCAGAATGCCCTTCAAAGGTGAACCTGTCATTGGTAAGTGCTTCGTTCTCCAGGACACCGTAGCATCAGTTTCCCCACAGTAGCTTCTAGTCCTAGTGTAGAAAACAAGCTTCTGGGGTGGAGGGGAAGGCTGTGCAGGATGGGGCACTGTGTGGGATGTCTTATCACGTGACCTGCTGTAGGCTCCTGCTGACTGAAGCTCCAGCCCTGGACGTTCCTCAGTGCTCACGGTGGGGGCTGTCCGTGGCCATGCTGCCCCTGGCTGGGCCTCCATGGTCAGTCCTCGCCTAGCAGACAGATGCGGTGCTTGAGGCCAGGCCTTCAAGGCTCAGTGGTTAGAGCTGGCACCCACCCAGGGCCTCTGTCCTCCCCCGAGGCCTGCCCATCCATCGCCTCCAGATACTTATTTTTCATTTAGCTGTACAGAGTGAGCACGTGTTGCCAGCTCCATTGTGGGATAGAATTCAGTTGAATCTTTTCTGTTGGTGGGGACAGAAGCCTAAGGGAGCCTGGAAGCTCTCTCTCGGCGGTAATTAAAGAGCAGTGTGTGACCAGAACTGCATGCTGAGACCTTTGGTTTGGGGCTGGTGTCGCCATGGGCAGCCTCGCCCCATAGCAACCTTGACCCTGGGAGCTGGCCCTGTGCTGGTGCTCCTGTGCCCACAGGGTGCTGTACAGGGTTTCTCAGCTTCACCCAAGCCTGCTGACAAGTTACTGTGAGACCCGGCTGATGAGCCCGCCGAGCTGGGTGAGCAGTCTGTGTTTCCTCGATAGATGGCTGGCAGTGGCTGATAGATGACACACTGAGAAACCTCCACCTCGTCTCAAGCCAGTCCAGACAGCAGATCAAGGTGCGTAGGGAGTGATGCGTGGGTCCTGGCATGTGTCGGAGGGCCTGCTCGTCACAGGTCCTACCTCAACACTAACTGGACAGCTGACAAGCCCCATCACCACACTGAGATGCCGCTGTCCACGCAATGCAAAACCAGTAAACTAGTGTGGCCGTGGGGGCCCAGAATGCTTACCTTTGCATTTGTTACTTCCAGCTTTAGGATCACATTCACTTTAAAACACTTTCTTCCATGCTGAGATAAATATCTGCTCAGGTAGGGTCTGAGTCTGGGGAGCTCAAGTTTGGAACTGACATCCATTTAAGATGCTCCTGTGTGAAGGCCAGAGACAGTTCACGTCCTGGGGTTGGGCAAGCCATGAGCTCAGCTCCTTCCATGGCATTAAGCTGGGTTACTGGTGCCGGAGAGGGTGATACCAGGAACAGGCACGTCCTCTATTGTCCTATGCCTTTATCAGCTTCTCTGGGCCAGTGGGCTGTGTCTTTCACGTCCTTGTTTTGTTTGTTCTTTTTCTTTTTTCTCTTTGCTCCTAATGATTGAACCCAGGGCCTTGTGTTATTTTTGCCCAGCCCATTTTACCTTCTTTATTTTGAGGCGGGCATCTCACTGAGTTGCCCAGGCTACACTCAGACTTGTGATCCACCCGTCTCCAGAGTGCACCACCAAAGCTGGCTTTTTTCCCCTGAAGTCAGTTCATCATCCTTGCTGGTTGGACTCGTGCCCAGTGCCTTCATGATTTTTTGTAAAAATACCTGTGATTGATTCACACCACAAGTGACATCTTGGTGATGTGCCTATCTGGACGAGGGGCCCACTGGGTCTCTGCAGGGCTGCTCTGGCAGCCCTGGCCCCTGGCCCTGGGGGGCAGGAGGAAGAGCCTGCGTTTCCCAAGTTTTAGTGTGCGGCTGTGGACACGGGCTGAAGTTGAGAGGCAGGGTCCTCCCTGATGGTGCATTTGGGGGTACAAGGTGGTGCTACCTTCAGCTCCCGCTCCCACAGCGCAGTATTGCCCACTCTGGTGGCTTCAGAATTGGGTTCTGAGGGGCCCATGCCATGTGGCTTGGTCTTTCTCACCCACCACCTGCTCCTGTTCTTAACACTCGCTGGGCAGTGCCGTCCTCTGATCGTGCCACGGGCGC
This sequence comes from Octomys mimax, assembly GCA_002564305.1. Taxonomy (NCBI): domain Eukaryota; kingdom Metazoa; phylum Chordata; class Mammalia; order Rodentia; family Octodontidae; genus Octomys; species Octomys mimax. The sequence goes on from NDGM011189507.1 coordinate 14,527, forward strand.
ATGACCTTGAGCCCTCACATCGTTAAACAGTGTGTGTTGTACTGCATTGCTGCTTCTACCAAGAAGGGTGCCAGGGTAGAGGCTGGACTCCTGCCATATGGAAGAGAGAGCCAGGCTCTCTGAGAACTGTGGCCTGCATATCCGAGCAGACACGCTGGGCGGGAGAGACACTGGGACTTGGTTCTGGGTGTTTCTCCAGCATAACTGCAGACCCTTGTGCTCTCATGTCCTTTGTTTTAGGATGCGGCTGTGTCGGCTCTGGCTGCTGTCTGCAACGAGTACTACCAGAAGGAGCCCCGGGCGGCCAGTCCCACCATCCAGGGTGAGTGGCCATGGTGCCGGTCACTTGGGATGGGCTTGGGAGGTGAGGGCCGAGCTAGGGAGTGAACTGGCCATGAGCTGGGCTGTGCCAGAGCTGATCTGGAAGCTCTAACAGGCCCAGCACCGGCAGAGTGGCAGGAGGGCCACTCACACTGTCCCCATGGGTCCCACGGGGCCAGGCTGTTTGCCCAGGTCTCACCCTGTGGGCGATGGTGCCAGGCACATGTCCCAGATCACGGTGGTACCATGCCATGGCACAGTGGGCTGATGTCTTCTGCACTTTTGTAAACTGTCTTCATAAGTAAACTCATCCCCAGTTTTCTTCCGAGAAGATTCCTTTTACGCATTTGGAGCTCACCTGTCTTCCATGTTCTTTCATGCTCGTCTCTTCAGCCTCCTTTTTCCCACTTCGTCTGTTGGCTCTGTGCATCTGCCTGTGGTGGCTTCTCGGTGCTGCTGCTCTCAGCTTTGCAGTCTGTCACTGTGCCGACTTCTCACACTGCTGCGTGCTCCCCTGACAGCCTGTGACAGGTCCCTGTGCACTGCATGCCCTCTCTGCGGCCCTGTCCACATAGTACCCACCCAGTCTCATCTTCA
>NDGM011189512.1:0-23882 GCA_002564305.1 Octomys mimax
TACTAGAGTGTCACTGAGTTGCTCAGGTTGGTCTCGAACTTGTGATTCTCCTGCCTTAGCTCCCAAGTAACTCAGATTCCAGGGGTGCACCACCATGCCTGGCTAGTCTGAGTTGTGCCAAATTGGCAGCCACCAAAAGGGCCTGGAAGGCCCCAGAGCCCAGTCCCTATCCTTTTATTACATGCCTGATGCCCTCTTGCCAGACCAGGGAAGGGGTCTCCTTCCAAATGCACTCTGGCATTTCCAGGCCTTTCCTTTTTAATTCACCCAAACAGAACAAAGCTCCTCCTGCTGTACGGTAGCAGGTTTTGGAAGGCTCCGTCCAGCCTCCCACTGGATTGTTCGCTCCTTGCTTGGGCAAAGAAGAGCACAGAGGCCTAATTGGAAGCAGTTTATGGCAGGCGGGAATATCACTGAGGCACTTACGAGGTTATTAACACCTCTCAGGAACCTCATTGTTTAAAACCCTGCTGCACTTAATCATCCTAGCACCATTAAATCAGCATTAACAACAGCCCCAAGACTTGCGCTGTGACACGGCCCCATTTGATGACACTCAGGAAAGGCAATGTCTTGGAAGATCTGGTGGAACAATGCCTGTGTGCAGCTTGGGAGGCCCTAGATAGACTGCAGAGCAGGTCTCACCCACTGTCACCCATGCCAAGAGCAGTTCCTGCCTGGGAGTCCTCTGAAAGTCACACCAGAGCTCCAGGCGTCAAATAGCCCCAAGGCAGTAGTAGAGGGACAAGACTCTAATCAGCTACTTGAAAGCTGTGTGCTCTTGGACAAGCAACTTCACCTCTCTGTGTCTTCACTTCCTCACTGATAAGCAGGGCATCTGCCTTCTTATAAAATTAAGTATAAGACTCTACATTCAGCCTAGGCTCCAGAACCCAGCTGATACTAGCGATGTGTCTTAAGATTCCAGAGGTTAGAGGGTATTGGCAGATTGGGGTGTACCCTTTCAAATATTTATGCATCTATTAAACATATTGGTGTGTATATTTCTGTGATTTTATCTGTCTTTCTTTTCTTTTCTTTTTAGTACAGGGTCTTACTACACAGATCGGACTTGTGGTGATCCCCCTGTTTTCAGCCTCCCAAGCACTGGGATTACAGGTGTGCACCACCATGCCCAGTCATCATTGGTCTTTCATTGGTCTTTATAAAACTGAACTCAGCCCTGCTGTTACTGACCTGTGGCTGAATATTCAGCTTTATTCCCAAGCCTGACCATCCAAGTGTGCTTCTAGATCCCTTCCAGGGGTTGCTGGGTGCTTGTCAGTGAGAGACATGTTCCTTCCGGCCAGGACTGCTAGATGATGTGGGCAGAGCCCCTGGGCATTGTCACACTGAGTTTTAGTGAAGGCAGAGAGGAACAGCAGACAATCGGTTGCTCTTATTCTGTCACTTGTACAAAGACACGCTGGCCTAGAAATAGGACCCTGTCAAGGTCACTTCCAGAGGTGGCGACACTGAGGAAACAGGAGTACACTGATTAATCTTGAGGGTCACCCCTACTGGATTAATAGATTCCTGGACAGGTGATTGGATAGTGAAGACAGTGACGTCATCATGGGATGAACTCATTGGTGATCTCATCATTGAATGAGCTATAGGAGGTGGAGCCCAGTGGAAGGAACTGGGTGGTAGGGGCGGACCTTTGAGGACTACATCTGGCGGCGAGTCTCTTCCCGTACCCTCCACTTCCCACAGGACAAGAATTGAGCCACATCTCTCTGCTATGCCCTTCCCCCATGACATTTTTGTCTTGGAACCAGTTTTCCATGGACTGACCCTCCTGAAACCAAAATCAACTTCTCCATTAAGTAGTGTGTGTAAGGTATTTGGGTCCCAGAGCCATACTTCAGAGAAGAAACTCCCTTTGTGCTGAGAGAAGACATGCCCTGTCTCCTGGATTGTCCCTCAGGAACCAGGCCAACCTCCACCAGCCTCCAAAGTAGGGGCTGGTGTCCCACACGTCACTAGAGAGAGGTGCAGAAGTCATCAGTGCGCACCAAGTCCCGGCCGAGGCAGGACCAACGAACCTGCACACTCAGACCTCTGCAGGATTCCTTTTAAGGCTTTCACTGATGCTACACAAAACTCAGGCCTTGGGCCCCTTTGGAGCTCCAGAAGGCCGGGACCATGGCTCACTCCCACACTGAGGCCCAGATGCAGCCATCTAAGCACCTGCCATGGAAGCTCTGCTCATGTTACCAGCCCCAGGCCATGGGAGAGCCCAAATCTCTTTGTAACTACATTTCCCCTGCAGTAACACAGGGAAGTCAAAAGTTCACATCCCTCCTTCCAACAGGCTTTCTTCCAGCTCTCAGACTCGCCATGCTTTCTCCCACCCAGGGGCCTTTGCACATGCCAGTGTGTCTACTGTACCTCAGCTGTCATCCTAAGGAAACTTCTCTGCCAGCCTTTCTTCTCTCAGCTCCATGGCCTTGTCTTCACAGAGCCCATCCCAGACAAACCCAAAGCAAGCCTCCTCCTCCCCTCCTCTGTCCTGGAGCCTTTTCTGCCTCTTCCACCAGTACTATGAGCTGCAGTAGGTGTGCTTGTTTACTACCCCTTTCTATCCCACAGACACACACAGACGTTCATGCAGCCATTTGACAGCTCACCTCTGTGTGAAGAGGCAGAGCCAGGATTAGAACCTGGATCCTCTGGTCCCAGCCATTTTTTTCCCTCCATCCTGCTTCCTGCATGGTGGTAGAGACCAAGGATCTAGGCTCATGGAGCTGCATTTGAGTTCTGACACTGACCTCTGTGTGTCATCTCCTTCACCCGAGACTATAAGGATAAAAATGGTTAGTAAAGCTTTTGCAGCAAGCCGGGTGTGGTGGTACACAGCTGCAATCCCAGCACTCTATGAGGTTGAGGCAGGAGGGTGGCAAGTTGAGCCTGCATGAGCAACTTAATGACCTAGTCTCAAAAAATTCAAATGGGCTGGAGCAGTAGCTCAGTGCGGAGGCCCTAAGTCCACCCGTCAGTGCCAGAGAGGAGAGGTCAGAGCAGTATCTTGAGCCGCATGGGCGCAGTTAGCTGTCACCATGCTGCTGTGCTTCTCCGTGTCCAGCAGATGCCAAGCTCCCCAATGCATCTGCCCAGCCAAAAGTCTAGTCTGGACCTCTGGTTTCCGAGAGAGCCCAGCTGAGGCCACTCCTGGAGGTCCCAGCACTTTCCAGCTCAGGGACTCCTCTCTGCATGTCCAGAAAGCCTGCTCGCTTGGCCTCCCAGCTGTAGGGATGAAGAGACTGAGGTACAGGTTAGGAAACACGTGCCAGGCAGTACAGCCCCTGGAGAAAGCCCCGCTCCCCCTGTGCCCTTGACTCTGGCGCCTGCCCTCCGAAGCCTTATAAGAACCCCCACATGCCCCGGGGGCATGCTCTGCTACAGCAATCCCACCTACAGAAATTTTTCCCGCCTCAGCTTGAGTACTTCCACACAAGCAAGGCAGGAAGATGTTCTCCGCAGCACTGTTTACCCAGGGAAGACAAACCAGAAGCAACCTCGGTGTCCAGCCTCAGGGGATTGCTCAAAAGCTGTACGCTGCTGCCAGTCCCAGTGCTCTACTGCCATGAAGGATGACAGTAAGCCTATCTTCATTAGCATGGAAAGCTGTGGTAGTTAGGTGGGAAAAAAGCAATCCGCTACAGCATTCATAGTGTGATTCTATTTTTGCCTCAACATATATTTAAATATATACACACACATATATATACCCATGTGTGCAAATATGCGCAGCAATGAGACGGGAAGAAATGTTAAAAGTAGCGTTGCTGGGCAGTAAGATTCTGGATCCTTTCCACTTTCCTTCTCCTTATAATTTTTTGTTTTCTCTATTTTTTGCCATGAGCATGTACTGCTTTTATAATTGGGGGCGGGTAAAGATGGAAAAAAAAATTCAGCTATTTTAACTTTTAAAAATGTACGACTTGCTTTCTGTCCCTCAGGACAAATTCCAAGCCCTCTTCAGGGTGAGCCTGAAGCCTTTGCTATGACTGCAGCACGATGTCCCTTCCAAGCCTGGGGAAATCCGCATCTCATCACCCACTGCCTGGCAAGGGCCAGAAACAGAGAGGCTGTTCAGGCTCCAGAGAGGCAAGGGGCGCCCAGGGGGCGGGGGCGGGGGCGGGGGAGCAGGGAGAGAGCAGACGGCCAGTGGGAGGCGTAGGCCGGGCTGCGGGCCCAGTGCGCAAGACCTGCTGCTGGCAGCGCGCTTTCTCCCTGGGCTGCCGCTCACTCAGGCAAACTCACCCTGGGGGCTGTGGTTTAATAAGTTATTCTAAGACCACTCAGGGCTGGTACCCAGGGGCGTAGACAGCCCCTGGCCCCGCGTGCCTCTTCCAGTACAGCCGTTCCTTTCCCGGATGCACGGAGAAGTCACTCTGTGCACTAGTCACGCCCCAAAATTCAGCAGCATCAACCCACCAACTGTGACTGCCTCATGGCCCCCGCAGGTCAGGTGCTCTCTGGGTGGCTTCACTGTGGTCCAGAGGCTGCAGCCAGGTGGCAGCCAGGACCACAGCCACAGTCAGGCTTCTCCAGGGCTGCACAGCTGCATCGAGAGGCCCCAGCCACGTGGCTGTCAGCAGGAGGCCTTGGTCTCTTGCCCCAGGGGCCTGAGTGGGACTAACAGTGTCCTCCGGAAGTGGCCTCTGGCCACCAGAGCAAGTCATCCAAGGGGGAGCCAAGTGGAAGCACCAGAGCTTCTCATGACTCAAAGCCCAGCAGGGCCACACCATCACGCTGGCTGTAGTGCCTCACGACTATAAGGCCAGTTGCTCAGGAAGCTGAGGCAAGAGAGTCACACGTCCAAGACCAGCCCAGGCAATTCAGCAGAAGTCTGTCCCGAAGAGCAGAATTGTATCCCTGAGCCCAGCCCAGAGCCGAGGGATGGTGATGCGGGCTAAGTGCCATCCTTCAGAGGGAGGGGTATCCAAGAACTTATGCATTTATTTCACCCCCACTCCCACTCAAGAACCCTCCTGAAAAGCAGCACCCAGTTTCTACTCTCAAGCCCCACAGACGCGCAGCTTTGGCTCTCCGGGAACTCATCTCAAGGGCAGATTCTGGACTCAGGATAGGAACTCATGTGAAGTCCTCGGGCATTCACGTGCTCACAGAATTGTGAAAGGGGTCACCCCAGATGCTGTGGGAGACCTGGCTGGGGTAAGGGGGGCCCACAGGTGAGTTCCCCATCACCCACAGCGGGGCCTCAACGTATCGTGTCTCCTGCGGGGTCTTGCACCCCGGGAGCACCATGCACGTAGAAAGAGCTTGGCAAACAGTTACTTTCCCTGCCCGCCTTCCCCAGAACCAAAAATAAAACCAAGTTTGAAACACGTTTATCTCTGCTGTTAAGATCTGCACAGCACACCCCAGGCCAGAGTTGCCACTCACGGGGGCTGACAACTTGGGCCAGGAAAGAGGCTGCCAGGTGTGACAGCGGCAATGCACTGATGCTGTGACCTTGGGGAGCCCCACAACAGTGCCTGGCTTGAGGCTTTGGGGCTCTGTACTGACTGATCTCCCCCAAGCTGCCTGAAGAGTCACTCACAATCCACAAACCATCCTGAGATGGGTCCTGCAGCCTCTATGTCCTGCGAATAGGGAAGCAGTGACTCAGGGCAAGAGATTGCCTGGGTTTGTGGGGACTAAGGGATGGATGCAAGACCTCGGGGGTCTGCTAAGAAAGAGAACTGGGGCTGGAGGTGGCAGCACACACCTATAATCCCAGCACTTAGGAGGCTGAGGCAGGTGGATCTCTATGAGTTTGAGGTCAACCTGAACTACACAGCAAGACCTCGTCTCAAAAAGAGAGACAGAAACAGAAAGACAGAGAGAGGAAGGGAGGGCAGAGGGAGGGAAAGAGGAAGGCAAGGGGTGCTGCTACGCCAGTAGGCAAAGGGTAGTGGCAAGAAGCTTACCTGCTAGGACAGGCTTGAGGCCCTGCCTCCAGTGGCCCTTGCTCTCTTTCTGATGCCCACAAGATTTAGCAATGCTGTGGATGGCCACGCCTGGGACCACAGCATGTGGCAAGGTCTCATCTGCTAGCACGCTGACCCTTGAGTCTTCTCCTCTTTAGTGGCCTTCAAAAAGCAACCTGGCATCATCCTTAGACCACAAGGGAAAGCATTCTGCCAACAGCCCAAGGGAGACTGGAGGTGACCCTCCCATCCCCACATCGTGATGTCAGCACCTGAACTTCAGCCTGGTGACCCCCGATGCAGAGAGCTCAACTGAGCTGGGCCCAGGTCCCCACCTGCAGGACCTATGAGGTCATGAACACGTGCATTGTTCACAGCTGCAGGGTTGACGGTCACTTGTTACACGGCACTGGATAACAAGTACAAACTCAGCAGTTGGCTCCTTGGATTTAGTTCCACTAGATGGGGTTGCCAGACTTCGCAAATGAGAACGCAGGGTACCCAGCTAGGCTTGGATCTTGGTGCATGAATGAATAATTTTTTAGTATAAGTGTGCCCCGTGTTCTTCTTGGCACAGTCCATGCTGATAAATTACTCATTGTTTATCTGAGAGGCAAATTTAACTTGGTGTGATCCCTCCGCAGTGCGTATGCAAATTTAACTTGGTGTCCTATATTTAATCTGGCAACTTTACTGCTGGACCTACCTCATGGAACAGAGTCCCTGGAGGTCAGAGAGCCGAGCAGGTCCTAGTCTCTGGGCAAACCAGGGACCCCTGGAAACAACTCTGGAGGATCGGTTTGGGAGAGTCAAGAACAGACCTCTGAGCGTCCCTTTTGTAACCCCATGTCCCAGCACCACATTGCCATCCCTAACTGAAGTGCCCCTTTTTGGGGAAGCCAAAATGGTCCTGTCCCAGAGCCTCCAGGCTGCTCAGAAATGTGCAGCAGGTGCCCGGGGCATGAGTACACAAGCCAAGAGAAGAGAGGGGAAGAGTGGAGGGAGAAGAATAAAGGAAGGAAAGAAAAGGTGGATGAATGAACCAACACAGTGTCCAGAGACCCCCAGGATCCCCTGGGTCAGGCGCTGCTACATGCTGTAGTACACCAGGGCCAGTGGACAGAGATCTAGGCAAAGGCTTCCAGCAGATCCCAGATCCTATAAGCATGATCAGGACTGGAGTCCCCAGACCATGTGAGCTGCACAGGACCAGATTCTGTCCTATGGCAAGAGGAAGGTATCTCTTGAGACACCTGTGGTGCAGATGTGACCTGACTTGTGAATCAGAAAGAGCCAGGAGGGGCTGGGGAGATGGTTCAGTAGAATAAGCGCTTACCTGGCAAGCACAAGGGCCTGAGTTCAATCCCCAGTTCCACCAGAAAGAGCCAGGAAGTAAAATGAATGGGACCAGATGACTGAAAGAGCTCCTAGGCAATGGGCAGAGGGGAAGACTGCCTCAGAGGAAGAAGAGGAGAGAACCCTGTGGGCTGGGGGCTCCCGCTGTGTTTGGAATTGCTAATTTTCCACAGTAAGACAGCCCTGGGGAGTCTCAAACCCCCACACAAGCTAAGACCCTGGGCCACTTGAGGACCAGACCAGCATCCATTCCAATAGGAGCTCTTCCCTCCCCACTCTTAGCTTAAGCATGCCCCAGGCTTGGCCAATCAACTGGTGTTCCAACCCCATACCATAGTGATTGGTTCAGGAGTGGGTGGTGAGCCAGCCAGGCCCATGAGCTCCGGCTCCGGAACTTTTGCTTGACTATAATTTGACTATAATGAAAGAGGCTTTCCTCTGTCCCGTGTGTGTGTGTGTGCGTGTGTGTGCGTGCGCGCACACGTGCGCGCGCTTGCACTCATGAGATGACCTTATTTGTTCACTGCAGGAGGCTGGATTCCCAGGGACCTTAGCATCAGCTCAGCCACTTGTCCTCTACCCTATGCAAAGTTCAGAGAAGGGACGGGGGAGGGGGACACAGCAGTTGGCTGTCCTGCAACAGTGTTTAGAAGCCACGTGGCACCAGGTATAAAATCCAGGACAGGGCACTTTCTGAGTCCCTTGGGTGGAACACGCACATACCAACCGTCCTGGGCAGTGGCCCTGGCTGGCCCTGGCTCCTGGGCCTGTGTTTGCGCTTGCTGCCAGGCTATGGCCCTCGGTCTGCTCTGCTCGACTCTCACCAGTGTTGAAAATCACCTTCACACGCGTCTCCTGCGGCTCAAGAACACCAGCTCCTGGAAGAGCTGGTCCACTATTCTCCATTTTTGGAGACAGCTCAGCACCCCGTGGGCGCTCACCATTTGCTGAATCTGAATACACAGGATAAGATTGGTTTCTGCGGCTGGGGATCTCAGCAGGGATGACACACTGACTAGGGACAAGCACCGTGCCCACCACAGCTGCTTGGGGGGCCTTGGGTAACAAAGGAGTCTCTCCTCAAGGCCCTGGGGAGCAGCACTGCCCACACTCGCTGGCACACTTCTGACCTCCTAGGCTTCTGAGGGAAAGCAGCCTTGTGTGGAGCTCCTCCTGGCCTGTCACCCACCTGAGGAAATGCAAGGAGGAGTCAGGGCCTAGAAGCCCCAGGCCAGTGACTTAGGTCATGGATCTGGATTTTGCCCCAGTGTACTAAGATGACAAAGAGCAGGGGATTAGCACAGTCCCATTGACCCAGGGGACTGTTCACTCAGACCCTTGCAGGCAGGGAAGGCTGGGGGGTGACCTGAAGGCTGAGGAGTCACTGGGTACTGCGTCTGAGCACAGCCTCTCCCTGGGCCAGGACGGCGGGGGGGGGGGGGGAGCTGGACAGTGGCCAGGCTGGGTCTGAAGGACTGCATGAAGAATCTCCCCTAGTCAGCCGGGTATACACCTAGGACTGAAACCTCTTCCTGGCCCAACAGAAAAGGAAGCCAGTGCCCAAAAGAAGGCGGCGCTGGCAAGCTCAGAGGAGCTTTGTCCCCAACAGCAGAATGCAGGAAACAGCCCCCGCATCCACCGGCAGATGTGTCAGTCGCAGTCTGCTTGCACGGGGGCCACGCCTTGGCAATCAAAAGGGATCGGCTACCACCGAATGCAGCAGCAAAGATGGCTCCACAGTCATCACAATGTTGGGTGAAAGAAGCCAGAAAGGACCACGTGACTCGTTGCTGTAAAACCCAAGAACCCTGAGCTGTGTCAGAACTCAGGGCGAGGGCTGCCCTGGAGTGCGAGGCTGAGCCAGCAGGAGGCAGAGAGGTGCAGGGGCGGGCGGTCCAGGCTCCATCTGTGTGCTGGCTGCACGGGTGTGCTCCTGTGGTGCGAAGCAGGGATCGTATCCATTTCATGCACTTTTCTGCGTGTATGCTACACTTCACTAAAAAAAATCACGTGATCAAAAAGAGGTGGCTGTGCCAGTAGGTCCCTGGAAAACAAGCTAGGATATAGCTATACAATAGAACACGACTCAGAAATAAAAGCCACAAACTATTGATAACACACAACAGTGTGAGCAAATCTCAGAATAATTATGTTGAGGAGAGAAGCCAGACCCAAAAAAGTACATACTGTACAGTTCCATTTATATAAAACTCTAGGAAATGCAGCCATCTAAAATGACAGAAGCAGATCCGTGGCTGCTAAGGGGACAGGAGGAGGAGAGATGGGTCACTGGGGAACAGGAAGGAACTTCTGGGGGAGTCAGAGGTGTGCAAGGCCTTGGTTGTGCACACGGGGCTCAACACTTGCTGACTTTTAACACAGGCTATCCACAAGGCTTCCATAATGTTCTTTGAGAAACAAAGATGGAGCCCAGGACCTGCAGCTGGGTGAGCCTGTGGGGGAAAGGAAGGAGGGAGGTGTCAAAGGGACTCCAGATTGAAAGTCCCAGCAGGAGGAGCCTCCCTGTGCTTCCCTGAAGAGCGTCTCTCTGGACCCCAGCTCCAGGAAGGCAGTGCCTGGGTCTGTGTTTGGCCGTCACCGTCCACTGGGGGCTGAGCACAGTACGGACCCAGGATCTGAGCAGTGGTGGTGGGCTCCCCAGGGGCAGCTGATTCTCCCAGGACGGACTGCAAATCTTAGGCCCTGCCTGCCCAGCACTGCCCAGTCTTCAGGTGTGTGTGTGTGTGTGTGTGTGTGTGTGTTTCTTGGTCACCTATCACCCAAGCAGATCCAGAACCAAGAGCAGAAGAAGGTGAGAACAATGAGAAGGCCAAAGGAGGGCCGACTTGTGCCACAGGACCCCAAAACGTGCCCTGGAGCCATGGAGCTTGCTAAGCACTGTCTACATCTCTCCCCCCTGCCCACTTTGGCCCTGTTAGTGCCTCGGCACGAGGTGGTCCTGTTCTACCCAACACACAGGTGACGAAACTGAGGCATTACAGCTGAGCACCCAGGTTGTGAATCGTGGAGCCCCATCAGGAGTGATTCTCCCTAAGTAAGGTTGTTCCATTCACAGAGGAAAGTACAGGACACTTGGTCACATCTGAGTTTCAGGTAAGCAGGACAGAGCTTTAGCACACGTTCGTCCCAACTACCTCACAGAGCATACTTGTGGGATATGTGTGCACGTTTGGGTTGAACTTCTGCTAAAAAGTGACTCACTGCTGATCAGAAATTCAAATGCAACTGGGTACCCTGTCTTTTAGCCGACAACGGAACCCCAGTCACCCTGTGGCACCCTGGAGACTCTTTGGTTGTCATGCCTGGGGGCATGAAACTCCGGCTCTGCCTCTGGGGAGATGAAAAGCCCCCTGGCCCGAAGCACCCCGTGAGTAAGAACACATGTGGTCCCTCTAGACACACAACATGCACAGCACAAACACAGACATCCAGAAATGCCACACACAAAGACAAGCACACAACACATGGACACAAAATATACAGACACATACAGACACACACAACACATAAATCATATCTACACACAGCAAACAGACGCCACACAGATACACAACACATACACACAGTGCATATATACAAAATGTATATATACAACACACAAACCTACATGCAGCACATTACATATATAATACACAACTCATCATATGCACACAGCATATACATTCAACACATACACATGTGTACATGCAAACATACACTACACACAAATAAACAGAGACAGTATGTATACCATATCATTACACACGAGTCTACACAGCACATACACACATCCTGCAATATACATAACATGCACACAACACAGAGAACACGCAGAGCACACATGCACACAGCCTACACACAATATATATGGAAGAGCGACACATGGTCAAAGGCCCAGCACTCATGAGTCTGATGGCCACATTTGTCGGAAAATTGTGTAAAGTGATACGCAGGGGTCTAAAAATAATTAAATAAATAACTGGAGAGGCTCGAATTAGCCTTCTGATGGTTTTAGCATGGAGATTTGGTACAGCTTGCTCTGAGCATCCCGGTTTCCTTGGATACGTTGGCCACACATTAGCTGTCTCAGGCCAAAAATAAAAGATTTGTGAGTGAGAAGCCACGGGACGTTACGGCCGCCACTGCTGTAATGCTCTTCATTTTGAAAACCAGACATCCTGGGCCCAGGCTTGCAGAGAGGCCCGCCTGGCTCTGTCCTTTCCGGAAGCTGCAGGAATGCTCAGGGGATAAGGGGTGAGTGCAAGTCTCAGTCTACAGTGCTGAGGGTGGGTGCATATGCAGCATCCAGGCCTCAGCGAAGTGACCTGAGGGTGCAGCAAAAGGAGAACCTGTCCCCTGACTGGGTGCTGGAGCTGTTGGGAGCCTAGCAATTACCTCCAACTCCACTGCGGTGCAAGGACGCTGGTGACCAGCACTCAGTGCTCAGGCAGGGTGGCTGCTGCCTGCAGGCGGACAAGATGACAGCCCTGAGCCGGGGCTGTGCTGTCTCCCCTGCCCCCGATTTTGTTCCCACTCAGCCCCCAGATCCAACAGCCTGCGAGGCTGGCGTGGGGCGTTCCTGCCTCTGGTCTCAACTCAGTGCTCTGATGCGCACGTGCCCAGGAAGTGAAGAGCCAGGAAGAGGGGTCCTAACCAGCAGCCAGCCCTAGGTAGCGCGCTCAGCCTGGCTGCCCATGTGAACCCTGGGGCACTCTGCATCCCCACATCCGGGCTGTACCTTGGACGGATTAAGTCAGCAGCTCTGAGCCTGAGGCCTCCATCCAATAGTGGAATTTTTAAAACTCCCAGGAGATTCCAAGGTGCAGCCAGGCAGCAACTGGATCAGGAGAGAGCAAACTTTCCCTTAAAGGGCCAGAGAGAAAATATTTTAGGTTCTGCAGACGACAAGATTTCTGTGACACAACACAGCTCTACTGTTATAGCTCAAACATCGCAGTAGATAATGCGCAAACCAACAGGCATGTATGCGCTCCAATAAAACCTTAGTTATGGGGGCAGAACCCTTAAACTGCACATAATTTTCATGCATCATAGAATATTATTCTTTCATCTTTTCCCAGCAATCTCAAGTAGAAGTACAAGGACAGGCAGCAGACTGGAGCTAGCCCGCCAGCTGGTTCACAACCCCTGGCAGTTTTTCACTCACGTGCAATGCATGGCACACCTCCTCTGTGCCAGGCTCCATGCATGGCACCATGTAACCTGCGGCTACCACAGACAGCACAATGAAGTCCCAATGTCCAAAGCACGTGTGCCAGGCTTTATTCGCCTTTCCTAGGCATGGCTGGTAGCTGCCCACCCAAGGCTGTGTTCAAACACCAACTCATATTTTGTGACTTGCTATCAGCAAAGGGCCTCTCTGAGCCCACAGACCCCCGTCTGGTCAGCTCTGCAGGCTCCTGGGAAGACACACAGGGAACATGCATTTGGCTTCTTCCTATGGGGAAGCGGGTGAACACTGAGTCCTTGCTCAGCACCCCCTGCTGCTCTGTGACCTCTACCCCACAAGCTTCTGAGATCATTGCTGGGTTTGCCCCTGCTTTACAGAGGAACCTGTTCACCTCCTCAGACAGGTGAGCGATTTATTCCAGAATATCACCTGAGTGGCCCCCAGGGATCAGGAACCACACCTACCTCAGGGATTGGGATGATCTAGTTTCAAGACAAGCAAAGCTGGGATCAGACCCAGGCACCCTCCAAGTAGCCACTGTCGCAGGCACTTGGGCTGGATTTGTCGCTCTACTGCAAACCATTTTCAGCACTGGGTCACTCAACTGACAAACAATACGTGTATATAAACATTTTTAAAGTCTCTTTGTTGCTGTCACCAAAACTGGTAGCTCTTTACTTGTACCTTGATCACCTTGCACTCCTCCACCAACATGCACTTCTCCCTCCCTCCTCGCGCTAGTCCTGAGGAGTAAATTTATGGCCTTCGCAGTGAGCTACAACCTCAGCTCTTTTTCATTCTTTATTTTGTCTTGCTAAGTTGCCAAGTTGTCCAGGCTGGGCTTGAACTTTCGAGCCTCCAGCCTCAGTCTCACAGAATGCTGAGATCAAGAGCATGCATCTATGCACTCAGCTTCCCTCCCTCTCGATTGCTACCCTTGGAGTCAGCCTCTGGCTTCCCTGAACTTATCTCCAGATGCACTGGAGCTCGGAGGTGCGTCACGGAGAACCCGCGTCTGCACTGCACCAGCAAACGTGAGGAAAATTACTCACCTCACCCTAGCGTCCCAGTAATGGGCCACAGTGAGTCTGGGCAGTAACCTGGGCTCCAGACCAGGCTTGTGTGACTAGTGGCAGCACTGGCCGGACCATCTGGACCTGTGCTCATGTCCCAGGTGCCTTGGTGACCTTGAGGTGCAGCTCCCACAAGTCCAGAATTCACCAGAACATTTGACTCACACCTTCCATGCACCCTGCACTGCACTAGCTGCAAGAAGCTGCAGAGAGGGTGGGACAAAGCCACATCCACGAAGCACTTACATGGGACCCAGCTTGGAGCCAGGCTGGCAAGTAGTGGCGGGGGAAGCTGTCAGCATCGTGGGCAGGGCTGTTACAGCTACTGTCGCCCTGGCTGCCATCACCACTGACCTTATACCCCAGTTTGGTCTTCTGGTTGCAAAGCTAAGGCCTTCCCTTAACAAGGAAGAACTGGTATTTTGAATTTTTGGTGGTCTGGTTTTGGTGTTTAAGTGCTGGGGAAGAGCACAGGGTGAGAGCCACTGAGCCTCACCCACTGCCCCTGAGCACCAGTTTTTAAATCCTGGATCTGAATTCTGACTCCACCCATCAGGCCAGAGATTAACGCCCTCCGGGCAGCTGTTTGTCAGAGTCTATGAGATGAGTACAATCCTTCAGAGCACCTCACTACTTCCCGGGGCCCTCCTGGCAAGGATTGTGTGCAGGTGCCGCACTGACTGCCACGCCTGGCACCAACAAGGGTCTCGGGCCAGGCTTGCCCTTTGCCTGTGTGCCCTTGCTGGCAATACAGCCTGTCCCAGCACACGTCACTCTCCATGGGTGCCATCTGTCCTCTCCCTTCCTTCCCAAGTCCATGGAACGGAGTAATTTCAGGACCCTAAGGCCAGAGTAACAGGCTATCCTTGGCCATGGACACAGGGGCACTGACCACCACAGGAACCACCCGGAATTGCTTCCAGGGACCCACTGAGACCCTTGCTGAGTCAGGTCCACCCAGAAACAAGGCCCTGCCCCACCCCCGTCTTCACAAAGAAGCCCCCCAATATGCACGAGGGAGACTCTGCTGGTGGCTACCAGACCCTAGATATCAACAGCTCACCTGTACCCAGCCAGGTCATTCCCTGCCAGAGAGCCACACGCAGCCCTGCTGGCCTCAGACAGCTACTTCCCTTTTCCTACGCGGGCTGCTCCTGTCACTCTGAACCCTGGGACATCACCAGAAGAGGCCAAAGGGATGGTCTCAGAAACCTGGAGCTAAGAACTTGCCGGGTGGGAGACAACTACAGGCTGCTTGGAGGCGCTCCCTTATCCTCGTGCACATTGATCTCCACCAGCCTCCTCCGCTGGGCTGGAAGCTCATAGACAGAGGAGTGCACCGTGCCCATCTTCACGGGGCTTAAGCTGAGTGAGACAAAGACAGCCAGCAAGTAACCAGATACACGCGTTTAGTTCAGTGCAAAGGAAGGAAACAGGCAGGTAGGGCAGGACATAACAACAGGAGACAGTGGAGCCTTCCAAGGAGGAGGAAGTGGGTCACACTCAAGGCTGCACAGTGGCGGGCAGGAAGCCAAAAGGAAGCAGGCGGCCATCAGGCCATCCAGGTGGCCGGCAGGCTCCTGGCCAGCCTGCAGCCCAGGCAGAGAGCCCGGACACAGTCAAAACCTGAGGGAAGACCCAGGCCTGTGCTGCCTCTGAGGCCGCGCTCTTCTCTAGGTCACCTGCAGGCACGTGGTTGCAGGGAAGCCCTGTCTGGTCTCCCAGATGCAACCTGAGTCCAACCTGATTTGTTTCTCAGCTGGGGAAAGGCAACTTTCTTGTCTAGCGATCACTACGTTTGGAATCTGAAATGGTGGTGTCAGGCTGGGAATGATGAGAAAGGGTTAAGATGATTCAGGCCAGGGTGGGCGTGTCAGGTTTGGTCTGTGTTTTCCTGACACCTTCTGGAGTCAGACAACCAGGTGGGGAGAAGAGTAGGAACTTGGGGTCTCCTATTTACTGGACCACAAAATCCATGGTCAGGACCTGACTGGTCTAGGTTGCTAAAAATAACTGTCGGGGGCCTGACCACCAAAGAATGTTCACAGCAGCCCAAATGGGATATTCCAGGGCTGGAGCGAGCCAGAGGCCCAGCAACAGAAAAGCAGGTGAGTCCCAGTAGAGTCACAAAGAGGAATGCCACCAGGCCGGGCATGGCGCTGCGTGTGGAGTCACAGCCACCTGGGAAGCTGAGGCAGGACAACTGTCACAGCCAGCCTGAACATAAGGGGAATCTGCCTCAAGATAAAATTCAAAATAGGCCAGAGAACTAGCAGTAGGCCTCATTCTCTCAAACTTAGCAGCGAGGGGGAAAGGCAGATCCAGAAGAACATGTATGGTACAGTGGCACTTCCGTGACGTTTAAGAACAGGCAAAACAAATCTAGGGTACACGAAGTCAGAATCGTGCCTACCTCCGCAGCAGCACTGGGGTGGTCATACCTGCGGACTTTCTACACCAGTAGGAACTGTCTCTGTCGTAATCTGGCTGGTGGTCACAAAGGCAGTTCTTTGCGAGACCCCACCGCGCTGTAGACTCCGGATCTCGTGCTTTGTCTGTGTTCCAGCACAATAAAAAGTAAAGTCGAGTGGGAACAGCAGGGGCTGTGTGGACCCCAGCTGATGGGGCTCTATGGACAAGGACGCCCCCAGGGAGTGGCAGAGACAAACACCTCACTGCAATTGGCCTTCCCCAGGTGCAGCTGGAAACTGTCCTCAGTGACCCCACCTAGCCCCTTGCGGACGTTGCCAGGCCAGGGATCCATGTCAGGGCGGAGCAGGCTTTCTGAAGCGGCCGGTGACACACCAGACTCTGCTGTCAGAACCGGCTCTGCTGTGAGCATCTTCAAGCTTTTAATACTTTTGAACAAGGAATGCTGCAGTTTTAGTGGGCACTGGGCTCCTTAGCATTGTCCTCAGATTCTGGACTGCGGAAAAAGGAACACAGGCATGACCTGAGGAAGCGACCTGAACTCGGTAGAAGGAAAACCTGGCAGCCAGTGGCAGCGCCTCTAAGCCAGGTCCCTGTCAAACAAAGATAAGGAGTGCTCACCACTTAATCCACGTCACCCTACTTGTTCCCCAAAGCAACAGTGAAGAGGGCACCAGAATCATCTCCATCTTCCAGAGGAGGAAGCTGAGGCTCAGCTGGCTGGCAGCGAATCTCACTTTAACTAACTCAGAGCTGGCATTCAGCACTAGTCTTCAGATGCTCAAGCTGAAGATTGCAAAATCAGGGGCCTTGGGGTACGGGGAGGCGCAGGACTTCGGAGCTCGGCTCAGCGGAGAGATCCACTGCCCCTGCAGAGGTGCTGGCCCACCCACCTGGGGGCCGTTTTCAGGAGCAGATTAGGGAATGGGCATAATCAGCATTCAGGCGCGAACTGCAGCAACTCATATTAAATCATTTATAAAAATTTTAAACATCATACAACAAAATAAAAAATCAAGTCATCCTGCAATGTGGCACAAGCCTGTCACCCCAGTACTCAGGAGGGTGGGGCAGGAGTGGGGCCTCTGCAAGGCCAGCCTGAGTCATGTAAAGCTGGGCTCAAAATAAAATTTGGGTGCCAGAGAGATAGCTCAGCAGGAATGAGAGCCTGCCTGGCAAGCGCAAGGTCTTGAATTCAATCCCTGGTAACACACACACACACACACACACACACACACAAAAGTCAAAATATTACTTTTTTTAAAGGGGCAGTGAGAGCTGGGGACGTTTCTCAGAGGTAGACATCCTGGGTTTTATTCTCAGCAAGACAAAAACTAAAACTAAACTAAAAGTTCTGCTGCGGGCTGCCCTGTTGACTACCTAGTGATGTATCATTTGGACTGGTGATGCCATGGAGGCAGGGACAGGCGGGGCCCAGCTCTGTACAGGCCTGAGGAGGGGGCAGGCTGTTCAGGGGAGACCATAGCCACTATGGTACGCGTCTTCCTGACCACACAGTAGGCAGCAGGAGCTGAGCTCCCGAGCCTGTCTCTGACCCATCCGATTCTTGTTCCTTCCCTTCTCTCTCCTTTTCCAAGGGCCTAGGCCAGGTTTATGGAAATTCTCTTGGGGGAACAGAAAAAGGCCGGGTACCATGTAAATATCATCTTGGAAGCAAATGCAGCAGGAACTGACAGATCTGGGTTTGAATGGAGCTCCGAACCTCCTTCTGCCTCAGTTTCAAGGGGAGCAACAGTAGTGCCTGACTTACTCCTCGGGGCTGTTAAACTAGCACTTGCAATTTTGTGACTGTTGAGTTGGGTAGTATTAGATGCAAAATGTCCGCACAACAGGCACCGAATCCATTGCTTAGCTGCCGCTCTCTCTACTGCTTGGAGCAGCCGCCCCGCCCCGTATCTGACCCCTCCCGCGAGGTAGGCACTGCGCTAAGAATTGCTCTTTGAAATAAGTACTAACTGAACCTCGGACCTTCCAGGAGGCCCGTGGGCCTCGCTCCCCTGTGGAAGAGACGGGTGGGAGCTCTGATGCGGCGGAGGCGGCACAGAGAGGGGAGCCGCTGAGCGGCCAGCGTGCAGATGGTTACTGCAAGGCACGCAGGGGCTCCCCCTGCTCTCCAGTCCTGCTTCTCCAAGCAAGACCGCCCCGCGGATGCTCGGGAACGCCCACCGGGTCCCGGGACCTCAAAACCCTACTGATGCGAACGGGCTGGGCAAGGCCGACTCACTGGGCCAAGATCGTAAGAGGCGATGGAGGACTCGCACCCAGTTGTGTCTTTCCGGGGAAAATGAAACCCCAGGGACGCCTAGCCGCCTGCACGCCGCAACCAGTTCTTGAGCGCCCCGCCCCCCGCCACCACGTGGATTTAAAACCCACGCGGCCACCGGCCCCGGCCTCTCTTCCACCATTGGTCGAGGCCGCCAGCACTTGTGTCCAATCTCACTGGCTTCTCCCGAAATCCGAACTTGGGATTGGTCCGCCCGCTGTGTCATTTCGGCTGTCTGTGACGTCAGCCGTGTCTGGCACCCCTGCCTCTGAGATGTCTTGACTCCTGTTAAAGGAGCCGCGGGGTAGGAGAGGCGTGTGTTCTTTCCGAGGCACATTTAAATAACATTTAATTTTTTTTTCCAGCTAACGTTCAGTTGCATTTGTTGAACAGTTGCGTTTGTATTGCTTTTCATCCGTTACACAAAGCCAATCACTGTTAACAATTTAACACACTACAAATATTTTTTCTAATAATTTTATTCATGCAAAATTTTTTCTAATCATTTTAATAGTACAAAATTAGAAACTCTTCTGCAGCCTATTTTTAGAAAGGCTTCTTACATCTTATGAAAGACTTCTCTATACTCTCAATCTTCGAAAACCTTATTTGCAAACAGTTAATTTTGACCTTTATTGAACCATTGCTTATTTTTTCTTAATTTCATAGCACTTTTGGTTTTACAGATGAAAATATGCTTTGTTTATTTGCTTGCTTGCTTGTTTGTATGAGACAGGCCCTGGTCATGTAGTTCAAGCTGTCCTTGAATTCACTATGTAGCTCAAGGCTGGCTTCAAACTCGCAGCTGAATTCCTGCCTCAGCCTCCTGAGCACTGGAACTGCAGGTGTACACCACCAGGCCTGGCGAGGTCTGTGCATTTTCATGCCTAATCAGCACTGCAAATTTGCCTTTCATTCATTCATTCACCCAGCAGATATTATGTATTGAGCATTTATACTTGTCCAGTGCTGTTAGAAACTTTGCTTGTAGCAAAGAAAGCAAAAGTAGCTGGTACCTCTTAGGAAATGTAATGGCAATTTCTTTGGTTTTGAAGCACCATTGTCTGAGGATGGGGTCCCCCACGGAGCCTTCCCAGTGCTGACAGGGCTCTTCGCATCCTGCCAGAGCGCTGCTGCTGATGACTGTGGAGTGCTTTCTCTGCACCCTGTCTTCAAGGGAACTGCGGTGCTCCCTTCCTTTTACTCCAATCATGCTCCCCCCAGCAGTGTGGAGCCCGTGGGGACATCTGTGCACCTCTTTCTGGGCACATGGAGGAAAAGTCCCACTGGGGCAAGAGATAAACAAAGCAACTTAAAAATTCATAGAAAGTGACAATTTGCAGTAAGTTCTCCAAGGGAAGAAGAGTGGCTGTGACAGTCACCGGGGGCTTGCCACTGGCCCAGCCCTGTGCCAGGTTTCCTTCAGGGGCCTCCCATGTAATCATTCGATAGCACCCACAGTACCTTTCTGAGCTCCATTTTCAAAATGGGGAAACTGAGGCCCAGAGCAGTTACTTAACTTTTCCAAACAAAATAACCTAGTTAGAAGTGGCTTAAAATTGTTTTTTCTTCTTTTTAATTTTTTATAATCTTTGACCAATTTTTCATGCTTACATCTGCTAATCTGAACAGCTAATTTGAAGACAACCATATGCAATATGACTACCATTGTTGAATTCTGATTATTTTGCTTAGTTTTTACTATTTTTTATTCTCTTCTTTTAAAAAGTGGTTCAGTGTAATAAACTGCGTGATCTCGTGATTCTGGGTACAGAGAATCAAAGTTTGGGAGTAGAAGACAGAGCCTGGCTTGACACAGTCACTGTGTCCCTCCAGGGTCTAGGGCAGTGCCTGCCACGAGCTACAGAATCGCCTCCAGGCCGGGAGTGCCAGGTGGCGCAGCAGGCCCAGCCCTCTCTGCGGCCTCCAGGCTGCCTCGGCCTTCACACTCACGCCCAGCCCTCTCCTCCGGCCTCCTTCAGAGACTAGTAGCCGAGGGCTGTCCTGGACCTTGCCTTAGTGCTTCGTGGGGTATTGCCTTAGTAATCACTCCCGGCAGCTGAAGTATGTATCCTTCCTGCGAACAGAGATGCAGAATGTTTTTGCTCCAATATTTCTGGCCCATGAAATCAGCTTGCATGACAAACAGTTCTTTTTGAAGTGTCTTAGACAGAAGTTGAACATCTGGAATCTTTCCAACCCCTCTCAGGCTGACTCTGTGGTATAAAGGCCCATAAATTAAGCTCTTTAGGTAACCAAAGAGCCAGAGACAACTGGACAGGAATCAGGAGCTGGGGCCTGGCCCAATTTGGCCTCCCACAAATGCTTTGTCTTGAGCTAAATCATTTCTCTTTCGGGGCCTCAATTTACCCAACCACCGGCAAATGACACTGGCTCTCATCACCCCCTCTGTCGGTCTCCCATCTTTTTCCTGGGGGCCCCAAGCCCTGTATCCTCTGTGACCTCCAGCTTCCTGCTGGAAAGGAAAAGCTGTGTAGGGAGGAGAGTGGCTGATTCCCCAGGGGCAATGGTCTGCAGGGTCACTAGCCGAGCTTTTCTGCCACACTGCTGGAGAGCTCAGCCATGTGACATCTGTTTGCACCTAAGCACATGGGACACAGTCAAGAAAACACTTGGCGTGCGCACACGCGCGCACACACACACACACACACACACACACGCATACACATCATGCATCCACACATCTTTCCGGTGAAGATTTCCAGTTCTGGTTTTGGTGACAGGCAAGAACTTCTTGTTCTGATTTTCAGTACGTAGATGCTGGCCCAGATCTCTGGCTTCCAGAGGTTAGGTCGGAAGTGGAGCCTTGAAGGTGGAGCAAGCGGGTGAGCAGGGAAGGGAGAATTCTAAGTAGTAAAGGCCCCTGAAAAGTGATTTGTATGCCTGTAGAGGGTGATGATACTCACCAACTACTCCACAGAGGTTTGGTGAGTCCCTGTTGGGGACCTGGCAGGGAGCATCTCTAGAGGCCTGCCCTCAGGGACTACCGGCCAAGTCTCTGCGATCAGGGACTCCCTTGCTGCTCTTCTTCCCACTCATGGGAAATCTAGGGTACAGCAAGGTGAAGTCACCTGCCTGGGTCACCCACCCAGGACACTGGGATATGTGGCTGGAGGTGCAGCCACTCTGCAGCTCGAAGGTGCTTTTATGGGGAGAACCTCAAAGCATCAGGCAGAACGCACTGACGAGCAGGTGGTATTGCATAAGTCCAGCAGGGGTGACCAGGGTGATCGGAAAAGGATAGAAAAGGGACACCAAAGGCACCACCTCCCAAAACCCACCCCTTAGGGATCAGAGTGGAAAGCATCCATGTTCACACCCTGGCTCACCTCTCTCATAGGTACAAAGCTCCAGTATTCTCCTCTGTCAAATGGGAACCATGTTGGCTTTCCCTTGTAGGCTGTGTGGGGATCCAGCATACTAAGCCCTGGCTCACTGGATGATCTGATGCATGTTTGTTGAATGATTATCAGGAAGAACATGAAGTGGGAAAACAAGGCCAGGCCACAGGCTGTCCCTAATAAACAGCAGTGCTTAGTACTGTTTAAAGTAAACCGTACCAGAAAACAAAAAAGGCCCAGAGGTAACCTGGAGAACCCAGGAAGGGCTTGGAGACAGTGGCTCAGGCGGGCTGTAAAGCTGCTCAGGACTGCCCAAGTAAAGCCACCTCTGTCCTCAGCTGGGGTGGCAGGATGTGAGGCACAGGGCTGTCCAAGTGAGCCCCCCTGGCTCACCCCACAGCCTGCTCTCAAAGCAGGGCCTTTGTTGGAGCAGTTGGGCACGCTCCACAGTGCCAGCCTCCCTTGGCCACATCCGAAGCCCATACGGGCTCCCTCAGGGTCCCAGCAGCTGCCAGCTCAGGCTGGTTTCTGAGTAGGACCAGCAGCTACAGAACTTTTAAGGTCCTTTGGTCAAAAATGATGAATTATGGGGTTGGTGAGATAGCTCAGTGGTCTAAAGCACCAGGTTAGGCAAACTTAGGCAGGCACAGGGAATTGCAGTTCAATCCCGGGCACCAAATGCCAAGCCAGCCTGGCCCTCAGGGTGGGCTGAGCCAGCATAAATAAATAAATAAAAAATTTTAAATGATATATTATTGCAAATCACAAGATACCCCTAGCAGTAGAACACTGAACTCCTGTGTGCATGGGGAGCACACGAGTGTGGGGTGCATACCCCGAGAGGTTGTCCTGCACCCCAACATGTATGGGCATCAGAAGCATAGCCACCCCTGGGCCTAGAGAGTGCTCTGCAGCAGATTCTACCCACAGACAGGGTGGCAGTGGCACACAGTATCAGGATTCCCTGAAGCCACTCAGGAAACAAACTCCCTTCCCATCCCGGTGTCCAGCACCAAGATGGGAAGTATGGCCCATCTTCCAGAGTTCACGGGGTCTCTAGGACCCTCGGTGCCTCTGCCACCCACAGCTTCAGCCTTGCATCTGCTGCCCAAGCCTAAGGCCCCCTCCCTGCCATCCCTGACACAGCCCAGAGAGGAGGCCCTGATTTCCTGCACTCAGAGCCCCTCCAGGCCCTCTCTCTTCCTTGCTGTCCTTTTGTAGAATTATCAGCCACTCTTATGTACACCTTACCTTCCAGAATCTGCCTCTCAGCACGGGAGGAATTGACACAGGGCGCTTGTTTAAAAAAAGATTGATGGATTGATTGATTTGGTACAGGGTCTTGCTACACAGCTCAGACTCATAGTGATCCTCCTTCCTCAGCCTACCTAGCTGTGGGATTACAGGGATGCACCACCATGCCCGGACTCAGTCACTGGCACAGCGCACCTGAGGGCAGGGCCAACACAGCATGTGAGACCAGGGATCAAAGCTCTGTCCCTGTGCTTTCTAAAGCAGGTGCTTAGTTCTCTGAGCTATCTGACCAGCCCTTCAGTTTGTAGTCGGAATGAGATGCCACTTCCTCCGGGAAGCCCTCCTTCATTTTGCCCCAAACCTGGTCTCAGGCTCATAATCACCATCACTGTGGGTTTGCATGTGCATCTGTGGTCCCTTCTCCCCTCCAAGATGTCACATGAGGACAGGCACCTTGTCTTTTTCGCAGTTCATGTTTGACATGGAGCCTGGCACTGAACAGAAGAAGCACAATATTTGTTGAATGAACAAAGAAACTTCCCTCCCTAATTTGAGGACTTTTCCAGGCATCAAGGCTGCTGAGGGATGGGTCCTCCCCTTTAGCACCCTACTCCCAGGAAGGGAGGCTCTCCTGCCTTGGCGTGTCCACACCCTATCTTTGCCCCTTTACCCCCAGCTGGATGTGTGAGGCCTCCACACTCTGCACATGTCCTGCCTGACTTGGGCTCTGTCTCCTTGCGGCTGACAGCATGACAAGCCCCCATCATGGGATTACCACATTTGACAAAAATACACAGGAGGCCCCGTTGAATTGGAATTTCAGCTGAGCAACACATACATTTTTAGGGCAAGTATAGTCCCAAACACTGCATGGGGTATGCTGCACGTTACTCATGGTTTATCTGAAATTCGAATTTCACCAGGTATCCAGGTGTCTCCCGGGTGTAGCCCTAGGCACCAGGGAGGGCATTTACTCTGTGTGTGTGTGTG
>NDGM011189517.1:0-19583 GCA_002564305.1 Octomys mimax
ATGCTTTAATGATTTTTTTCTTTATAATTAGTTTTGGACAATTTCATTTTTGTGTATCTTGGTGTGATTTTATTCAAATTTCTTGTGCAAAAGGTTCAATTTTCTTGGAAATGTGGTGCTATATTTTCAACTAAATTCAGAAATTTTAAATCTTTTAATATTTATTGCCTATCCCTTTCTACTTTGAGAATTCTAATTATATAAATATAAGTTTCTCGATTTTTGCACAGAGTGAACTATTATATGACTCATCTGTAAATTCTTTCTTCATTTTTATTTTAGACAATTTTCATTGATATATTAATTAAATTTTGTAAATAACTTATGCACAATGTGCTGTTATTAATCTCATGCTATAAATAATGCATTTCAGAAATATCTCTCTGAAATTCACTTTCTCTACACCTTGTATCTTTCATATTTCAATATTTGTCTACAATATTTAATATGCTATATAATTATTGATTTTCAGTAAAGTTAATGAGAAAAAAAAGAAGTCAATCAATAACAAATGCTAGAGAGGCTGTGAGGAGAAAGGAACCTTTCTCCACTGTTGGTGGGGATGCAGGCTGGTGTAGCCATTATGGAAATCAGAAAATTCCTCAAAAAGGTAGAATGAGAGGTCCCATTCAAGCCAGCTAGTTCCCTCCTTGTTACTCTTCCAAAAGAACTGAAATCATCACACCACAGCAATATATGTTCACCCATGTTTATTTCAGCACTATTTGTCATAGCTAAGTCTTGGAAACAACCAAAATACCTATTAACGGAATAACGGATAAAAAAAGATATATTTTTACACAATTGAGTATTATCCACCTACAAAAAAGATAAGTTTGAGGCTTTTTTAGATAAATGGATGCAAGTAGAGACTATATCAGTAAGTGAAATAAATGAGATCCACATGCACAAATATTGTATTATTTCATTAGTACAAGAGTCTAAAAGAGTAATGACAATCTAAGCAGTACAATTGATACTGTGAAAGAGAAACAGTTTGTTCAGTAGGAATGAAAAACTAGAATGAGGAAAAAGAGAAACGAAAGAAGGGAAAATGATATATTTACATATATATGCAGAAAGTTTGGATAATTGTATTGTTGATTTCTCCTGGTCTTTTGAAAGGAGCCGTTAATACTTAAAATTCTTTTCTTTTTATTCTTATTTTTTTCCTTTAAATTTCTTACAGCTTTTTCTGACATTGTTTTGTTTTTTCTTTAAACCAATCTTGCACGTTTATATCTTATAACCTGAGCAACTAATTTGAAGACAGGCTCATGTAATATAGCAATCATTGTTGAATTCCTATTAGTTTCATTAGTGAAATTTTGTAGTTGTGTTGTGTTTTGTTTTGTTTTCAGAGCCAGGGATTGAACTCAGGCCCTTGTGCTTGCCAGGCAAGCACTTATTTAACTGAGCTATCTCCCTGGCCCCAAATCTTGTAGTTTCTAACCTTAGTTTTTCTATCATTATTTTGTATTCTTTAAAAAAAAAACCTAATTATGAACTACAGATAGCTATCATATTAAATACACAGTGTCGACAAGCAACACTAGGAACTTCATATTTGTATTTTCTATATATGATATCTTTGCTTAAAAATATTGCTTCAATCCTTATCTCAAAAATATAATAGTACTGAGGTTCTGAAATACCAGACAATGTGCAAGTCACTCAAGGAGGTTTTCTTTTTCCCTCTCATCTTTCTCAACAGAGAAGTCAGGCATTAGAAGTCCCAATCGTGATGCAGTGTGACAGGTGCTATTGCAGAGGCCTTTGTATATAAAGT
The DNA here is from genome assembly GCA_002564305.1 of Octomys mimax. Lineage (NCBI taxonomy): Eukaryota > Metazoa > Chordata > Mammalia > Rodentia > Octodontidae > Octomys > Octomys mimax. Next base: position 1,790 of record NDGM011189517.1, read on the forward strand.
AATTGTGCTCTAGGTGCCAGCGAGAGCGATAACATACCAGAACCAATAAATGAAATTCTGGCTCCTAAGTGAGATGGACAAGGCAGTGCAGGCGAGCACATAAAAGGTAGGGTGGTGTTTCTAACCCACTATTTTAGGTTTTATTTATTTGATATGACTGGGCTACAATGTGTACTAGAAACTTAAGGGACTAATACATAGCTAAGTAACAACTATGAAGGGTCAGCACTATTCTACTAACTTGGTTAGATGGTATGTTCACAATGGAAGCAGGTGATATTTTCATTTCTCCAAAAAAAGAACTTGAGATAAAGACCTTGATGCAGGTAACTTATTTAATAGGCTCCCCAGTAAACAGGAGGAAAGAATGCAGGAGACTGAAGGATTAAGGATAGTTAAAAAAAAATCAGTGTGCTACTGATGTTGCTGATTTGGATAAAGGGGACACTTGCAAATACTTCTGAGAAAGAGAATGCCTGTAAGATCTCTCTAGAGGATGGCAGATTGGGAAATTTATCCACTGATATGTTATTTCATTGGCTGAGGTTTCCCAAAGGGTATGATGTCCCTGGACTATCTAGATTGTCTTAGACTTTGGCCCAAGGTATACTCCACCGTTTTAAAAATGCTTTGAAGAAAAAAAATACAGATATTGGATATCCTTCACATATGGCCATGCCACAGCTATAGCAGTAAGCTAAGAAGGGTACAACAAAGATCTGTTACAAGAGAATGGGATTCTCTAGGTCTCAGATACAGTTTTAAATACCATGATTCCAATCACAAGTTTTCTGGTTAGAGTAAAGGTAATTCCTGAAAATAGTTTTACTTATTCATTGTGTTAGTTTGTGTTTTCTGACAAGACACCCAAATAGGATTGATGATATATGAGCTATTTCTGCAAGACAAAAAAAGGACAGGAAGCTAGAGATTAGAAAAGCCATCATCATGGGGATTCTGTCAATCCTTATGGTGGAAATGGGGAAGGAAAGAAAGATGAGTACAAAATCCCCATAACATGACACATGACATCCAGAGTGCTAAGACAGTTTTTAGGAAGTCATAAGGAATCTTCGATCCAAGCAGGATAGTCCTGCATTTCACAGGAATGTGCTACCTCAGCACTCTTACCATGTTGCTATCAGCTAGGAACAGATCATCAGCAGTGTGATTTCACCCCACCAAATGATGAATAGAAGGTCCAGTTAATGAGATTTTTCTATCTCATTAAAGACTTGAAAGGCACATTTCCATCCCAACCACACTTACCATTTTGACAAATGAGGGGAAACTCTTGAGAATTGAAAATAAAGTATCAGATCTCCAGATTTTCCTTCTGCTAGAGCTTGCAAAATGTCACTATGGAAGGGTCTACCCAAATTCTAACTGAAATGGGGAATGTGATAGTTTTCCTGAGGAGAACACAGATTTTACGGTATGGAAGCATACACTACAGCTACTGTGGCAAGTTATAAAAGTGACCCAGCTGAACTCTAAGATGTATGTGGGACAAATGGACATCAGACCAGGAAGCAGCAATGGACTGAGGGCCTATGTGTTAGACATTAACAGAACGCAAGTATACCTTGCATTTGCCTTACTGTTGAAGTAATTTTTGCTCCCTCAAAATACCTCTTTGCTATATTTTATTTTGGAAACATTCCTCACTTTCATAATCAAATCCTCTTAGCTACTGCAAAACATTTGATGTTTTAATTTCTTCAATTCTAGTCTATGCCCTCTGTACATTATCAAACAATTACTTCCTGAAGCTGGTTGATTGGAGGTCCAGAGAAATATCAAAACTCTTCTAGGTCCATAAATTCCTTAGTGAAATAAAGCCACAGTTCATTCATGTAAAAATGAAAATTCCCGTCAGTCTTTAGAGATAAATATTTATAAATTAATTATGGTATATTGAAATAAAAGCAAAATGTTACCCTGCTGACCACAGTGTCTTTACAGAGATGTCAGAAAAAACAAACAAACAAAAATAATCTTTCCTCAAAAAATTTTCAGTGGTCCCTTTTCCTGTCTTTTAGAAAGAAATATTTTAAAAAAGAAAGATATTAATTTATTTGGGGTTCTACCAAAAGACAAATATCTAGGAAAATCATGCCATCTTCATGATTTCCTCTGCTTCATGACTATCTCTTACGGGGAAAGCCTTCTTTCCCTGATAAGTGCTTTTTGAGGATGACTTCTGCCTAGGAGACGACTCACTAACCCCTTTTTCAGCCTGGTCCATGCTACCCATCTGCTCCCCATGCCTGGATATGTTGCAATCTCAGGGGTGGACAGGCTCAATCAGTAACACTGCTGTATCTGTTACACTTAATGTTCAACTCCAGCTATGGTTCCAGGCCACTCATCTTTCTTTAACAATGAACCATTTCATTTTCTCTCTGCAGCAGTGTTATTTTTTCAGTCAGCATTATTGGAGCATTTGCTAAATGATTATATCCTTCAGCACTATGATAAAATTGTATTCTTACAAGAAGATAACCCATGTCAAATTGATTCTACTTTAATACATTTGGTTCTCTCTTTTCATCTATGTCCTTCTACAGAAATCCAATTGAATTTCTGCATTCATCTTAAAAGCAATAGAATATAAACGTTCAAAAATAACAGTCACTCATCAAAGAAAATTGAGCAAAATATACAGAATATTTTTTAGCCCATAGTATTGCACTTTTTATGAAATGAAAGCTAATAGTAAGGATAATGAAAATAGCTACTTCTTACTGAAACCTTAGTGCTGGGCACTAATGTCCACTTCATGTAAACTGTTTCTAAACTTTATGGTTTCCTTCCAAGATGGATAAAATTATCATCTAATTTCAACCAATTAATGAAATTTCACCCTTAATAAAAATTAAGGGTTACTTCTTCACCTGGGCAACTATATATTTCAGTGTTTACAAACATAGCGTTTCATAATTTTTGACTTAAAAACATTACTCATGTAAAATATGTGAGTCAAATAAACTGAATGGATAAACCACAGTTGTTACCTTCTGAACACTTGTCTTAGCTTGTCCTTTTATAGTTGATTTATAAATTAAAATTTATAAATCCCAATTCAAAATAAGAAACATGAATAACTCTTTAAGCAAGTGACTAGTTCAATTGGATTATTCAAATGTCAACTTTATATCTAAGTGTCCAATGCCTAAAGTTCTAGTTTGCATTGTACAGAATACTGGGACTTTTCTGCAACTGAAACAAACCAAGGAATAAATTTTGAGGTGGTCTGGCTATATCCAACAGACCATCTCCTGTTTCATTTGTTTTATGAAGTGAAGTTTCATACAGAATATCTGTTAAATACACAGAAGCCAGTAATACGTAACATATTATACAGAAAATTGCACAATTCCTTGATATTTTTCTCATGAATTTGTATCTTTATTTTGTTTTTTTGGTCCCTGTCATCAAAATAAGCCATGGGTATTCAGGTTTCATTGCTTTGCTTTTAGGATTATAGAATCCAGTAGTCGTTAGGATTGAGTAGCAATGCCTTTTAATTTTTTAAATAGTACAAAATAGTATTAAAACAGAAAACTTACATGTGATATAGAATTTCACTTAAAATAATATAAATTTCACAGTATTTGTTGTAATGGATAGTGTTGTCTTCCAACTAGTTGTTCATATTATCATATATATACATACACATATATATATATACATATATATAAAACATTGAAAGAAGGATAAAGAGAAATATATAAGAAATTAAGAAGAGAAAAAGGTCAAAGAATTGGAAAAAGGAGACAAAACAAATTAAATATTAACTGCTCCTTTCCATAGAACAACATAAATACACAGTACAGTTGGCCAAACCATCCTGCATATATATAAATATATATATATATATATATATATATATATATATATATATATATATATTTCCCTCACTAGCTATCTCAGGTCTAACATCACAGATTTGAGTCCACTATTTCTTAGTGGTAATGTGACTTTCAGCAATATGCTCAACCTGCCTGTGTATCAGACTTAGGTATAAACTGGAGATAACTGTAATACTTTGTTTTAGGATTACTTTAAGGAACAGAAAAAGATAAAATATAAATGTTTCTTCACATGTTAAATAATAGAAAATGTAACTAGAATTATTAAATACCTACTTAATTATTACTATCACATTCAATAATGCCTAAAGATTCCTTTAAAGCATGAAAATAAGATTATCTTTGATAGACTTTTTGCATCTGACTTTCTGGGATTGTATTTAAATTATTTGTATTCATAACATGTATGGCCCAATTTGTACTCTTTATTGATATGATCTGCTATGTTACTGCTGTCCGGAGTTGTTGGCACAGTATATTAATCACTTTCCTGTTGCTAAGATATCATAGCCAACTTCCATATTTTAAATGTGGAAATGGTTTGTCTCATGGTTTCAGGTTACTTAGTCCATGACAGTCTCTCCCTCAAGGAAGAATTATTTACCTCAAGGTAGACAGTGATGAGGGAACAAGGCTGTAGAGTACATAGCATTTGAGAAGTACTTTAGGGGGATAGCAACACAGCTAAACAGGACAGGACCTTGTATAGTATTCCAAGGTTATGCATCTGTGAACACAGTAACAGTCAGAAGTGGGCTTTACTAATTAGTGGCATGGTTCTAATGTAGGCAGTTTCACATCTTGGGATTAATGATCAAAATCCATCCCTTCTAAACCTGAAAAACAGACTCATCTCATTAAATGATAATTAATTACCAAGTTAGAAAAAATGGTAACATAATAACACTAGACATGATGAAACTTCTCCATACAACTGGAAACATGCTAACTTTATCCCCAAAAGTCTCAACAGATCCAAAATCTTTCAAGAGTCCACATCAAAGTCTCTTCTGGGAGCAAAGGCAAACTTTTAGCAGTGAACTCCTGTAAAAGTGAAAAATAAGTGACAAAATTCCAACATATAACATCACAGGTTAAACATTCCTCTTTAAAAGGAAAGAGGAAGGATAGAAAAAACCTGAACCATTTTTTTCCCAGGAGATTATTTTCTCTACAGCCTTTTCCTTGGTTTTTTTTTCACCTCTGTTGTTAACATTTCACAATGTTCCAGTGCTTGGTTTCCAATTTCTGGCATCTGTCTGTGCTCTACACCTCTACACTCGTCATGGGTGGGCCTGAGGGTCTGGGCTTACATTTTGCATCTGTATCTTGCTATTTTCTATTTTATATGTTACTTTGTTTTCTGTGTAGATGAACACCATTTTCTTTGGTAAATAGCTACTATCAAAGCTTCTCTAGGAAATGTGTGTTCCTTACAGAGAGATGTTTTCTAGATGTATGTCTTATTTTGTATTTGTTGCTGGGACAAAATATCTGACAGCTGAAATTAAGGAAGGAAAGGATAATTTAGCTCACAGTTTGTGAAAGTTTTAGTCTATATTTGGCTTGCTCCAAGGCAAAGTGGGACATGGCAGAGGGTAACTGTTCTTGGATATGGAAAACAGTGAAGAGCAAAAGGAGGGGCAGCGGATGTGGCTTTTAGAAAGGAAAGTCCTTCTCTCTCTGTGCATGTCTTTTTTTGTTTGTTTGTTCTTGTTTTTACTCTGTGAAGACCAGAACTCCTCTGAGAAAGTGGAGCACTTTATGTTTAAAAAATTTTATTTTTAATGTTTTTAAGTGCTGAGTCACCTTAGGGAGGGCCCTCCATGCCTTATGGAGGGACATCCGTGGCCAAGGGTGTGGAACTGCTGAGCCAATTTAGTTAAGCTTTTAAGTCCTGAAGTTGAAAAAAATGTATCAACTACTACAATCCACCCCTTGCCAACTTGAAAACTACACATTATTTTTTTAGACCAGTCTCCAGATATAAAGGCATATTTATTAATATTTTTAACTTTAACATTGTAACACAGGTTTAATTATCATTAAGAATCACTATTAAGGGGCTGGGGAGATAGCTCAGTAGAATAAGTGCTTGCTGGCAAGTGCAAGGTCCTGAGTTCAATCCCCAGTACCATAGGAAAAAAAAAAAGAATCACTATGAAGTCTATCAACCTTATATTATACGAGAACCATAACATTCTGCCCCTGGCTCCCTAAGAATTATGTATTTAGTACAGGGTCCAAGGGTCTCACTAAACAGATTGACTTGTAGTGATTCCCCCTGTTTTCAGTCTTCCAAGCTCTGGGATTACAGGTGTGCATCATCACGCCCAGTTTCAGTCACCCTCTCAGCAAGCACCAGGGGCTGGGCCAGCACAGCACCCTGGGAATCAAACCCAGTCCTTGTTTCTGCCTAAGCAGTCACTTTAGTCCACTGAGATCTGGCAGGCCCTATAATTTCTATACGTATATTATAAAAGATTTCCAAAATGCAAGAAAGCTGATGAAAATTTTGTCAACATTATTATTGTCCAGGAAAAAAAATAAACAAATTAAAGCTACAGAGATAACATCACAGACTATTTAGAGGATATAATATCGAATATTTTAATAAGAATGCTTGTAGCTAATAGTATATAACAAAACAGATTTTCATAAATTGATACTAGAATTGCAAAGCACAATTAATACTTTGCTGAACTCTCATGTTCTTACATGTCTGTGTAAACATCCTCTATGATCCAGCAGGTCCACACTGAAGAGATGGAGCTCAAAAACACTAAGATTGGTAAATAAGCAAGATACGAGAAGAAGATTAAGTACAGCCTGTTTTTATTTTGTAAGAAATTCACAAACATAAATCTATCATTGTAGACATTATTATCTATTGGGCAATGGAATGGATGATTTCTAAAGCAATGGAAATATTCTTTATCTTGCTTTGAGTAATGGCAACCTTTACATCTCTAGTTTTATACTATAAATCTGTACAATTACTGTCTTTTAATTATCACTTCCTAAAATCCTATTATCATAATATTAAACCTGAAATTGATCATCATATTATATCTAAGGAGAACACTATAAGTGTAAGATCATAAAATACCCTTGGAAAGAGAAATAGGACCAATGTATGTAAACCGGAATTATGTTCAAACACTCCATCCCTCAGGTTTTCATCTTACTTTTTTATTCATATAACTAGGAGTTCTTTTTTTTTTTCACAACTAGAGATTGAACTCAGGCCCTTGTCAGGGAAGCGCTTATTCTACTGAGCCATTTCCCCAGCCCCTATCTAGGTGTTTTTCTGGGGTTCCTTAAAAATATTTGGGGTGTGGCCCTGAAAATTTAAACATATCCTTTTATTATTAATCTGCACTAATTAACAGTCTCAGAAATTTAAAAATTAAATTCCTTGTAATTTATCTCAGCAAAACATCACATTTATCTATTTATTGGTACCAGGAATCCAACTCAGGACCTTGCACTTGCCAGTCAGGCACTGTGACATTGATTTATCCATTTGTTGGTCATTGAATATTTAAGTTCATTCCATATATTAGTTATTGTGAAGGAAGAGGCCCAAGAGATGGAGAGAGGAGGGGAAGGAAGGGAGGAGAAGAGGAACAAAAAATAATTAAGCTGTGCTTAGTGCATATACCAATTCTCTAGGATGAATGTAATCTTTGTGTGCTGCAAATAAGCTAATTGAAGTAAGAATTCAAAAATTGAAGTATCGTGTTACATTATTTTTTTTTTCAAAAGCATAAGAGTGTGATTAACCAAAAACTATTTCCTGAAAGACAAGCACTGTCATTTCACCTTCGTGTCATTTGTTTCTCATGGCTTTTGTCAGGCTCTGTAATCTTACAGTCATGTTTTAATGAATATTAGTATCTATTTTTCTTCAACAAATATTTCAGTGGTTTCAGTTTATTTTAGAAACAAAAATAGTTCTGTGTTTCTTGATGACAATTCTATGAAGTAGTATTCAACCATAACAAAATTCCTCTTTTATTCACTGTTTCCAAATATTTTTCTCTCCTTTGGTTTCATTACATCTTGAGATACTTCAGAATGTTCAATGGACTTTCTAAGTGAAGGCTTTCTGATCTAGAAATAATAATATTTTTGAATACTGATTTTACACATCAGGAAGGAAGGGCATACAGAAAGACCTGTAGAGACAGAGAAAAAGGTACTGCTGATGATCAAATATTTTTTTTCTAGAACTTTCTAAATATTAATGTATAGCCTGCTTTTACCAAAAGTCACTAGGTTGAGGCAATTATTTCACTATATCTCTAAATAACTATAATTAATCCCTTCTTTAAGACAGAAGAATCTGATGATGCTCAAGAGTTGGTCAATATCTTCTTGGCAGCTGTTGGGTAAGTGTTCTACCAACCTCAGTTTTCCTTTGTTTTCATTCACGAGGAGGTGAAGGCATTGACACCACAAAAATTACACAAATTGTTTTTCCAGGATGTTATGCAAAATTACAAAGCAAAATCCAAATATCACAAAATTAAATAATACCATTACACTTATTTCCTAGGACATATGTTCCCAGGTGAAAATTCTTGTGCAAATCCAAGGTTACTTAGAGCAAAAATTTGGTGTTTCCTGGATAGATATGAACACATTCACGATACTTGGAATATTCATCTACTGATTAATTCCTGTTCATATTGATTTAAATTATATGGGCGGGGCACTATTGTTATGAAAATGTGTTTGTTTAAAACATATATATTTGTCTTCAGAATAATGCATACAAAAGTCTTCAAACTATTGATAGATAGTATTATTACAGAAACAGATACTGATGGCTGCTTTACATATTTTACTCTTCATAGAAATGAGTATCACAGTGAAAATAGCAAAGAAGAAAGACATGTAGGAGATGACAGACAGGACTAACATGATGTCCACAGACAAGAACTGAATGGATCCAAGCTAAGTACTGGAGACAGGAAAAACTGGTAAAGAATTAATGTTCAAATTAGGGAAAAGTTTCTTTCCAGTTTGGTTACTGGGAAAAGGAACAATCAACCAAAAAACTTTGTATGTTACCCATTTATAAACTCTTGAAGAAATACTTTGTTTTAGATTAGTTTTATTTCACCCAAAGGACTCATTGCTCTCCAGGAAGGCTATGGGCCATTCATTTGAGTATGGTGTTCTTACCATGCAGGAAAGAGTATCCCTGTACTGGAGACCTAGATTCAGCGAGTACCTTGGCAAAGTCAGCTAACCAGGCATGGCCTATGTTTTCTCATCTGTAAAACAGGTCAATTATAGCTTTTTTACAAAGTTTTTGTGAGGATCAAAAGATAGCTTTGAAATTACTTTTACTGGAGGTTGAAATTGTAAAAGGCATTCAGCTATGCTTTTAAACTTTCCTTGTGTATTGCTTAGCAAGATGTCATACATAAGTAGATACTTTATAGTGTTAAGTTGATTTTGATGTATTTTATTGTTGGTGATTGACAATGGCATAAATACAATACATAACACATAACAATTCTTATAATTATACTTATATATACATTGCATATCTATATCCATATATTAGTGAAACAATCCAGTAAACAAAAATGGAAACTTGAATTTCAACCAAGGCATTCTTTTTTGATATGTTATTGGAAAGTTAGCACCAGCTGAAGCATATGGTCTCAAAGATAATATCTCTTTGTCAGACTTATTTCTATTTCTCAATGCTAGAATGGGCAAAGAATGCCAAAGGGTTTCTAGTTGATATCTCTGAAACAGCAGGACAATTTTCTGATTTTCCTCACTCTGGATCTTGTCCAAGGGAAAGACAAACTGCTTCAGTTGAACAACATTATTCACACTGACCTGCTAATATATTTAAACAGTAACACAATTTTGTCAAAAATAAAAAGAAAACAAAAAACCTGATAATTTTTGATTTATGCTTTCAGTTAGAGTAATTTTTTCCTGATTGTTTTACTTCTTATAACACTGGTCTTTCTCTTCCCACACTTTCTAATGTCATTGTAGTATACATGTGCAATACACACACACACACACACACACACACACACACTATACAATATAACGCCAGAACTTTTTCAATACTATAGAGGCAAATTTGTTTAAAATGAATGAAAATTTAACATTACATAGGAGGATAGATAAGTAGATTCAATGTTTGTGCTAAATTCTAGCTAGTTGGACAAAGGGAATGAATTCAATATTTTCATGGCTGGCAGATTTTATAAAAATGTTCTTTAAAATGATACTTAGAAAACTTTTAAATAGCATTTAAACTTATTATTAATTCAATAAATAGTTTTTAATCATCTACTCTACTGTCCTAAGTAGTGAAAACTCAGTAGTAAGAATCAAAACAATCCCTGCCATCACAGTGCTACTCCAAGATAGTACTAGACTTACATGTACACGAATTAACATCTGACTTTATAAACAATGTAATCAGAGTCTGGGGAGATAGCTCAATGGTCTAAGTGCCTGCCTGGCAAGTACAAAGACCCAAGTTTGATCCCCAATACCACAGGTGGTGCCAGCCACCAAAACCAGATGTGGTAGCACATGCCTGTAATCCCAGTGCCGGGGAGGCTAAGACAGGAGGATCACTACACATCCAAGTTGCAGAGCAAGAACCTGCACCAAATACATAAAATATTTACAAAAACTGGAAAAATAATAATGTAATGAGATGTAATGTTTACTTGTCCATTGTTTAAAGAAATGTCCTGTCCCTAACTCCTGACCTTCCATTATTTGCTCCTTAAAGTTTGGCAGCTTAGATTGATGTTGCCATATTTAACTTGAAAGTTATCATGACTTTGAAGGCTTCAATAAGGTCATCTTCTCTCCAAGAAGAAAAAGAAAAAAAAATGAGCTATTGTCCAATGCTACAGATATTACTGAATTCCATACACATTTATGGTCATAGAAAATAAGCTATTATCACTTAATCCTCTGCCATGCTGTATAGATGGTTTTGAATAGCAGTACATTACATATAATACACTATCGTGCATTTGAAAGAAGTATATTCTATATTTCCCATGGAATCAATAAAGTTACTATGGCTTAATGAGAATTTAATGTGAGGCTTTAGATTACATATGTGTCACTCCTAAAGTGTTTATGAAAAACTATTTATCTGAAATGACTAGAAGAAATTTGAAAACTAAAGTCAAATAATCTGAATGACCATAATGATAAGCCAATTTACCATCATCTTTTCTGGCCTGGAGTGAATTTTTCCTAAGTTTTTAAAAATATTCTCATTCCCTCCCTCTCTCTCATCTTCTGCTTTTATCTCTTTATGTACTGGGGATTGAACATAAGTCTTCTATATGTTAGTCAAATATTCTACCACAAAGCTACACCCTCAGTTCTCATGTTCATGTAACGCAGTCTAAGAGATAAAACAGTTTGAAAAAATTATGTGAACTGAAGTTTGGGGCACGGGTAAGTCCAGAAAGGCTGCAAGAGTTGAAATCCAGATGTGCAAGAATAGTAAGGAAGTAGAAAGAAGAATAATGATACACTGATAATATCATAAAAGCATGAATTTGTAGCCTGCCAACCACCTATTTGGCCATCAGTCTAATATGGAATGTCTACATTTAAGTTACTTTACCTAAGCATGAAGCAAACAACTGGAGGTGACTATGTTTTGGGAAACTTCATAGAAGTAATCATTACACATACTTTCAGGTGGTCTGCCTTAATGAAAAACAGCTGGCACCAAAGTGGAAAGGATAACAAAACTTTCTATGATTTAGTTATAGGTGTGCTCTATCCAAATTCATGTATTATAGTTTTTAAGTCTAAATTCTAGAGACCAAGAGAACTGTGAAATAAAAAGATCCATTAAAACATTACAAATTCTAGCCAGAAAGAAAGGACCAGTCCCGAGTGAATTTCCAGAAAATGGCTAAATATCATTTGGCAAAATGCACATTAGATTTTAAAAAGCAGGGTGTGCTATTATGACAACTTGCATAGACAAATGAATAAATTGCTTACACTTACCCTATATTGCTTATAGAGAGGAGTAGATCTAGAATGTCCTCCAAATTCCTCATGGTTTCAGAGGTGGAATTTGTGGAAAGTGACCAGATTTCCTCCTTTAAATTTTGGCTGCTAAGTATTGTGTCCTAGCGGTGAGGAAGTGACTACAACAGTGGCAATGTGGGGCGATGGGAATCACAAGGCTTGGGGAGAGGTGGATAGTCTGTAAAACCAAACGCTGTAGCTCTTTGATTGGTTGAGTTTGTAAGCAGAATAGTCTCACAGGATCTAATCATAGAAGTAACTTGATTTTGGATTTCTAGCTTCAAGAACTGGGAGATAATCAGTCTTGTGTAAGTCACTCAGGTTGTTTCTTATGGTTGGCTTCGCAAACTCTTAGAGATGAGAATGCCTGAGACAGTCTACAGGTTAAGGACAGTAATCAAGTTAGTGTAATTATTGCAAGAAACTGAAAGACTAAGTAAAATAAAGCAGATGGAAGGATTAGGAGTGCCAGTTGAGGATTAGAGGGTTTTTTTTTTAATCTAATATGTGAAAAATTTCTTCATTGTAGAAAAAAAGGAAAAGGGTAATAGTACAACAGATACTATGAAAAGGGAATGAATCTATTCAAAAGACAGCAATAACTGAGATAAGGAGGACAGGAGAGGAAGTGGGGAAAAGAGATATATATCTAAGTATGTAAGCAGAATGGTCTAGATAATTGTACTGTGGATTTCTTCTGGTCTATGGAAAAGAACACTTAATGCTTAATTTTGTTTGCTTTCTTCCCTTCTTTTTAAAATGTTTTTCCTGTTTCACTCTTGACTTCTTATAACTTTTTTCTTTCTTATTCCAATTGTGCATGCATATAATATCTGGTAACCTGAACAAGTAATTTGAATACAACCCTATGCAATATAATACTGTTGAATTCATATTATTTTGTTTGTGAGATTCTCTATTATTCTAATTTTTTCTTTTATGTTACTCTCCTGTATTCTCTTTAAAAATAAATTAGAAAAGGAAACTGGAGCAGAGGTGTGTATGTGTGAGAGTGTATGTGTTTCATTGTGTGTGCATATTTAAGGGAAAAACAGTGTGACATGACGTAGTCATAAGGCAGCTGGAAGGATTGCAAGGAACAGTTGAAGATCAGAGGGTTTTAAAAAATATCCAAGATGCAAAAACCTTCTTTGTCTCAGAAAAAAAAGGAAAACATATGAAATTATTATGCAGGAGTCAAAACTATAAACATTTCTTGCCAATGTTCATTTATTTTGTCCTGTCATCTCCATTACGTTATAAATCTTTTCAGGAGAGAGAATGGATTCTAATAGTTCCTATTCCTTATTGTTTTAATACAGATCTTGAACGTGGGGAATGATTAGAAAAAATGTAAGCTAAATGCACTACTTTGAACATGACATGATAGTGAAAGCAGTTCCATGTCAATGTCTGTGTAAATTATGGAAACTACCATGTTCTAACTATAAAAAGGCAAAGTGATAATAATTTAGCACTACAGTAAAGGAAGAAAGATAAACAAATGTGAGACAGGAAATTTAAAAATCTGAAGCCCATTTATGTATTCTATAATAAAATAAAAACCATAAAAATAATCTTGGAGATGAAATCACATCCTTTGTCCAACTATTTACATTGCATTTTGCTTTCCATTCTACTTGGGCCATATCAACTGTCCATTTATACATTTGCCCTTGACAATGGAAATAAATAATAGATTTACATGCCTGCCATTCCACTGTCATTACTTTAGAAATTGATTACCTTTAATCAAATCAGTAATGGCAGGTAATGACTGCTGGTTCACTCAAAAGCATATTCTATGAATGATAAAAAACATAGAATCATAAATTCATCTCCTTTCCTGTGAAAAACACTCACATCAGATTATAGGCTTATCTCAATCCTTGCATTGCCAGTAATGAATAGTGGCAGTCCAAGATATGTATGGTAATTCCAAGCTAAAGTCTTTTAGAAGATGCATTTGTTTCCCATCAAGGTATCTAGCACAACACTATAGCAAGTTTCAGTGTGTTATTCCTTCATGCATCAAAGTCAGCTTGCCAGTGTTGTATTTATTGACCTGTCCAACTCATTTTCCATGATTGATCACTTTTGCCACCCAAGGTTTTCCCTGCTGCTCTACCATGGAAAAGTTCTCAATAGTGCTTTGAAAAATTAAAAGCCCCCTTTAATCTTTCACTGGAAAAATCCTTAGCCTTACAGCAACAAGGAGCATCCCATGCCTTGGTACCTCCTGCTTTTGCCATCCAACATTTATTTCTTCCTTTTATTACCAAAAGTAAACCCTACTAATTGTTAGGGCAATTTAATTTCCCAGGTTTCATAGCTTTGTTCCCTAACTCTGATCAAAACAATATAAACAGTACTCTATGACTGGAGCATATAGGAAACTATTGTTTTCCTCATACAAAGCGACATACCACCCAGTATCTTTTCTTTTCACTCCCTTACTTCTTTTTCTAGCACACAAGAATGATACTGTATATGATAGTGGAATCACCATGCTAACTTTGGAATATGAAGATGGAAGTACTCAATAAATTTGCTGATGGCCTTAATGTATTTACAGTAAAAAGACTTATTGCCATTAATCCCAGGAAAACACTTCCCCTCACTTCAAGTACACTAACCCCATCACTCTTGCCATTTCCTAAAGCAGTTCTGGAAGTCCTCTTTCATGAGAGCCTTTATGAAGTATGGTTTATAAGAAAAATGGTGGCGCCAGGGGTATAGATCAGCATCTTAGCACCTGCCTGGCAAGCACCAGGTAATGAGTTACATTCCTGATACGAAAGAAAAGAAAGAAAGAAAGAAAGAAAGAAAGAAAGAAAGAAAGAAAGAAAGAAAGGAGAAACCAAAAAAAAAATGGTGAATCCTGCAAGTGTCAGCTAGCAGAAAGTCAAGCTTGCCAAAACATTACGGTGAGACCTCAATGACAGTATTCACATTAAAAACACTATGTTAAAGTTAAAAATCACTATAAGTAAATGTTTTTAATTTCTTCACAGTAGTTTCAGCTGTGCAGCTAAAGACGCTCATGAAAATGAACTTCCGGAATAGTCGTGAAAGTGCAAGAATGATGGGATAAGTAAGAATGCTTGAAGAGAATGGGAGTACTTTGAATGATTTTACTATAACGTTTAAAATTTAAACACTGGGCCAGGGAGATAGCTCAGCGATGTAAACAGCTGCCTGGCAAGTACAGGGGCCCAGGTTCAATCCCTGGTATCACATGTCATGACAGCCCTGTGTAGAACGGGCCGTTGAAATCACGTGTGGTGGTACGAGCCCGTAATCCCAATGCTGGGGATGTTGAGACAGGAGGATCATCATGAATCTGAGCTGTGCAGCGAGACCCTGTAACAAATAAATAAATAAAAGGTTAAATAAATATTTTTTCATGTATTTTAGGGAAGGGTCTACAGAGTGTTCAGGGTCTCACGACTAGACTGGACTTGTAGCAATCCTCCTGTTTACAGCCTCCTAAGTGCTGGGATTACAGGCACGTGCCACCACGCCCAGTCTCAGCATCCCTCTCAGCATGCCCCAGGGGTGGGGCCAGCAAGACAGGCCTGGGGATTGAGCCCCTGGCCCCTGCGCTTGCTTGCAGGTGCTTTAATCTGCTGAGCTATTTGGTTGGTGCTAATATTTTAAAAATTTAAACATTAACGGTATTTTCAGTCAACTCATATACATGCAAACAAAATGAAAAAGAATACATTATTTCCCTAATAATGTATGTAGTAACATATGTACTACTATTCACTTTCTTCTTAACTTATAATACTGAAAGTAAAACTAATTTGAAAATATTCATAGTAAATAATAACTAGCAAAAGCTAGTAAACAAAGTAAAACTAATAGTTGCCCAGAACTGCTTTTGTTTTTCTTTGTTCTTCTAGGGTTCCAAATCAATTTTAGAATTGTTTTCTCTAATTCTGTGAGGTGTGCTGTTGGTATTTTGATTGGAATTGCATTATATCTATCTACTACTTTTGAAAATATGGCCATTTTCACTATGTTGGTTCTTCCTAGAATGCACAAGGGATACTTTTTCATTTTATGATATGCTTTTTGATCTCTTTGTTCAGAGTAGTTCTCAATGTAAATGTCTTTTACCTCCTTCATTAGATTGATTCCTAAGTGTGTCATTTTTTTTTCTGATGCCTTAGTGAAGGGTGTGGTTTCTTCATTTCTCTCTTCATGAGTGTGTTATTTATGTACAGGAATTCTGTACACTGATTTTTGAGTGTTAACTTTGTATGTAGGGTGCCAGCCCCAGCCCTGGGGCATGCTGAGAGGGCCATTAAGACTGGGCATGGTGGCGCATACCTATAATCCCAGCTCTTGGGAGGCTGTAAACAGGAGAAGCACTATGAGTGCAATCTAGTAGTGAGACCCTGAACACGCTGTAAACCCTTGCCTAAAATACAGGGGGGAGGGGGAAATAACCAAAACTTTGTATATAGGTACATTGCTGATTTGATTATTTAATCTAGATATCTTTTGGTGGTGTTTTGGGGTCTTCTATGTGGAGTATCATGTAATCAGATCACGTAATCTGCAAACAATGATAATCTAACTTCTTCATTGCTTGTCTTTTTTTTTTTTTTCCTCTTATCTAATTACTCTGGCAGATGATTTTAGAACTATACTGAATAGGAGAACTGATAGCAGACAACCTTGTCTTCTTCCTCATTTTACAGTGAATATTTTCAGTTTTTCAACATTTAGTATGATTTTGAGTGTTGGTTTCCCATGGATTTTTTTATCAGATTGTAATAAAGACCATTCATTTCAATTTGCAAGGCAGGGGCATCATAATACTTAACTTAAAATTATACTACAAAGCTGTTGTGATTAAAAACAGTATGGAATAGGAAAAAAATAACAGACCTGAGGATCAAGGGAACAGATCAGAAGATATACAAACAACTCCAAACATACTGAGCTACCTTCTGTTTGACAAAAGGACCAAACACCTTCGCTGGAAGAAAAGCATTCTTTTTAATAAATGGGGCTGAAAAAAACTGGCCTTCCACCTGTCCAAGCTTAAACTTAGAACTCAATCTATCACCATTCACTAAATTAAAAGCAAGATGGATTAAGGGCTTAACGATGAAAACAGAAACAGTAAATCTATTAGAATATAGAATAGATAGAGCTCTTGAAAATATAGGCGTAAAGACTTTATAAAAAATATCTGAACGCACAAGAAACAATACAAAGAATCCACAGATGAGACCTTATCCTATAAAAGAGCCTTTGCACAGCAAAAGAGACCATCGACAGAGCAAAGAGACTACCTAAAGAGTGGGCAAGGAACTTTCCAGCTGTCTCTCAGACAAAGGATTAACATCTACAATATACAAACAACTCAAAAATCGGATTTCCCAAATTTAAAGATCCAATCCAAAATTGGACATTTGAAATGGAGACATCGTGCAGATGAAGAAATACAAAGTCAAGTCATATATAAAGAAATAACTAATGATGTTGAACATTTCCTTATATATGTATTTGCTTTCGCAGTGTGTTGCTAGTGTAAGAACCTAGAAGAGTAAATATAATCAGAAAGGTACAATAGGTACTGTGAAAGGGAGAGCACTAGTTCAATGGGAAGGAAAAACTGGAAGGAGGAAAAGAACAAAGGAAAAAAGATTTAGGTATGTATATCTGCAGGATAATTTGCATACTTGTATTGCTGATTTCTGCTGATCTTTTGAAAAGAGTAGTTAATGCTTGATTTAAAAAAAAAATCTTAGTTTTTTCTTTTTACTCTCTTATTTTTTTTAAACATTTATTTATTCATTTATTTAGAGAGACAGAGAGAGAGAGAGAGAGAGAGA
>NDGM011189518.1:0-30972 GCA_002564305.1 Octomys mimax
TTGATCTTAGTGGTGTTGAGCGGTGTCCCTGAGGAGGTGATCTGGCAGGGGTGCAGGAATTGGAGGTGTGTATGTCTAAAAAGCATTTTGTCTGTGGGTCCCCTCACTAAAGCCTGTCCTCCGCACCCATGTGCAGGACCCACGTAGCTGTCCTAAGAGCATTTCCAGGCCCGCAGCAACCTGGTGAGGCTCTCAATGAAGCGAGACTGGTGGAAGTCTTGGAGTTGGGGTCTGAGGCCAATGAGGCCCCCTGCACATCGTTCCTGTGGCAATACAGGAGGCACAGAAAGAAGAGGAGGCCCTACCTGTGCCCCAGACACGGCCTATGGTGGTGGTGTTGTAGCAGAGAAGCCAACATCAAGCCACATGGAAGACTCATTGCACTGAGGAGTTAGAAGCTGACTTTTATATGCTGGGGGGCTGGGGAACCCAGAGGCTCAAATCACAAACCCAGAGTCAAGTTTGAGCTCAGTTGACATATGGTGGTTTGCAAGCGGGAAGCAGAAAGCCAAGAGCAGGTCATTGCATGACTCGTTCCATGAAATACAAGAAAGATGTCATTCACTGTCAGGCAGGCATACTTAAAAACAATTGTTTTACTTTTGGGAAGGAGAGGAAGGGCCGAGAGCAGAGCAAGTAGAGTTAAATGGGTCCTTGACTGGGCCAGTCCGTCCCACACATGGGGTCCTCAAAGTAAGTCAGAAGCAATCTATATTTTTCCTACCAAGGAGAACACACACTGCATGCAGTCAAGTTGCCCTGGCTCACTGTCAAAGAGAAGTAGTCACTCAAGGCTGATTACGTGGCAGGCAGCAAGAGCAGCGTCACAGGGTATGATCTGATTTCTAACCCTTGCTGTACTGTGACCACAAGTGTGCTACTCCATAAGGGTGCCCTTTCAGTATGCACGTGCCAGTGCCAGTGCCACTTCCAGGGTCAATGCCACAGGTGAAGCAAGCAGCAGCATGTGTACAGACCCATGAGGCTTGCGAGGCTTAGAGCTGTGGTTGCAGGTGGTCTCGGTGCCTGGGACAGCGCTGGCGCTTGTTGCAGTCTCAGACCCATGTCAGGGCCTCCTGCTGCCAGTGGGCCAGAGCAGGAGCAAGGCCAAGTCCTCACGTGGTACTTCTGTGGGTAGTAAGGGGCTCGGGACGAGTGGGCACGAGGACTCCGATGCTGAGGCGTGCAGAGGTAGAGTGGGCTGAGGGAAGGCAAATCTTCCCAGGGCACCTGCGCTCCAGTTCTGCTGTATTTGTGTCTTGGTGACTGAGCGCTCACTGTGTCCACTGCAAAGCCCTGTGTGCTTTGGTTAGCTTGCTTCTCCTGACAAGTAGTTGATGGTCATAAATGAGTCAAATTAAATGATAAAGTGCTGGGGCTGGAGCTCTGTGGTAATGGGCGAGGCACTGCATTAGGCCCCCAGTACTACAAATGCCAAAACCAAAAAGGACAAAGACAAAACAACACAAACCCCTATGTGTTACCAGTGTCATATAAAAGTTGAGACAAAAGACATACCCAACCTTCTCTTCGAAATCCTTGCTTTCCTAGTCATTGGATTAGGTCATTTAAGTGGAGCACCTGGGATAATGAATGGAAATAGCCAAATTTTTCCTGTTCTTTGTTTCAGTTTTAGGGGAGAACCACTGTTTCCTAAAAGAAATTGCAAGACCATTTCAACAGGCTTCGGTAACATGTTAACGTATTGCAAAGAGCTCTTCCTTAGAGTTTTCAGAATTTGTGGTACAATGATTTCCCTACCGAAGTATAAAGAGAGAAAATTAAAAGCCTGTCAGCATTCGGGAACACAGGCCAAGCGCTGCTCACTTGTGCTTGCTCGGAGCTCTGGAATGTAGGGGAAAATAAAAGGTGGTGAATTGGAAGCCTTGCTCACAGACCTATTTCTTCCATGTGCATTTACTGACCACCTGCCACAGTGGAAGGCCCCAGACGGGGCACTGGGCATATGAGAATACAACAGACTCGTCCTCAGCCCACATCGGAGCACCATGAAGTGGCTCTCATATAATTAAGGAGCCGGTTGTGGCACTTCGGTGTGTACTGAGAGCTGGGACAAGCAGGTAGTGAGGGGGCCCAGGGGAGAGACATCTACCCTGGGGGAGGGGCCCCTGGGAACCAGGAGCTCCCTTGCGGTGAAGTGTCTTCCTAGATCTGGAACACGAGAAGCCCCAGTGCAGCAGGCTGCTCTGCGCACCTGGCAGACTCCGTGTTCTTCTGTACTACCAGAAGACTAGAATTTGAGGAAGAAGGACAGGGATGAGCTGAGAGTGTGGATGCGTGCAGGAGCCACAATGCTCCCTTGGTGGCATTAGGGCTGAGAGAAAACCTGCAACAGAAAAGGATTCTTTGCAGAGCGTCAGTGCTCTGACTCTTCCATGAGCCAGACAGAAGACTCCACCTGACTGTGGCTGGCCTGGACACTGACCCTCGCCTGGGTCTCTGTGCAGGCTCTGCGCTGCACACACAGGGCGCACTGTACTCACTGTCCCTAACAAGTGCCAGCTGGGGGGCAGGGGTCCAACTCAGAGCAGATGCCTAGAAACCCTGGGGCAGAGGTCTTCTCCCCAGTAGTCTGAGACAGGTTGGGTCCAATGTGCTCTGAAGGCAGTGGATGATTACACTTCAGTTGTTTAAAAGCAAAGGCCTGTGCATTGCAGCACACAAGTGACCATGTGCACACGCCAGGAAATCCATTGACCTTGGTGAGAGCTAAGTCTGTTCGAGGATGCAGCAGAGCCAGGAGGTACCTTGATGCCCAGACTGAGGAGGTCAAAAGCAATATGGTTCATGCAGAGCCCGAAGAATCACTTTTGTATCTTGTTTTGTTTTGTTTTTATCAAAGAGGTCAAATGGAAGCATGACCTTGCCTAAATAGCAGTTGGGGACAGTAGCAGGATTTTATGTATGTTGAAGAAACAGTGACTTCCTTGCCTAGGAATAGGCTCGGTTGGTACAATGATCATAAAACTGGCCTAAACTCACTTTGCTCCAGAGAGGTTGGTACACATGTTTCACACAGTTGCTTGTAGCTCCTGGAAAGCATTTTGTCCTAGTCACGCATGACAGCTCTTGAGGCGGTAAGAAGAAATAAAAGTGATGACTCGGGGCTCTTATCATGTCCTATTCAGGGGTGACAACCATTACAACATCGGCAAGGTTGAACAGGACTTCCACCAGGTCAATAGATGAAGGGCAATCTATGGCCACAGATCCAGTGAGGACTTCAGCTGAGGATGATAAGTTGCAGGACAGGCCAAGGTCACTCCAGGAGGGCAGCAAGACGTCTCTCCTCAAGTGAAAACAAGCATTGCGGGCTGCAGACAAGCACATGATCAGTGGGCCATAAATCCAAAGAAAGGCAGCAGTGCTTGGTAGGGGTTCATAGCACAGAGCGTGATGTGTGCTCATAGCATGCCCAGGGTCTCCCAATGGATGGTCCACGGTTTTCCATGTGAACACCACACAGGTTTGCTCAGAAATGAGCCCAGGGCACAGCACAAGAGCAAACACGTGCCACTGGTTCCTCACTGCTGCATGCAGGTGTGCTGTGAGGCTTAGACGTGCCAGTTGTGCGAACTCACTGGTGATGTGGACTCAGCACCCGTGGAAAGGACTTCTCCATGGTGATAGACAAGATACTAAATCAATGACCACCTTTTGCCGGGTCTTTCCCGTGCTGCAAAATAGAGCCAGTGGCCTCATCCTGGTGTTTCCCAAAACTGCCGGCATTTGTGACCTCACTCTGCACCTATAAACCCTGGCAAAACAGCACTGGGCCAGGCTGTCCAAGCTCTAGGCCTGTGGTGGGCTTGGACACTAAGGGAATCTGACTTACCCAGTCACCCAGTGGGAGGAAGGGAGTGAAGATGATGGTGCCAGGAGCGGGCAATGTGTGGGGTGGCCCCAAGAGACTGCCTCGTAGAGACTTGCTCAGCTCCTCAGTCCGCTGGGTGCCAGGGGGCCTGGCCTGCTCCCACCCCCACAGTCCTTGGGGACTGTGTCCATGTGTAATCTGCTCTATCTTTCCGCCCTCCTGTAGCCTGGGACACGGTGCTGAATCACTGGATACATTTCTAGTGTGTGTCTTCCTTCTTTGCATGCTCACTCACTCCCACCTCTGCAGTGTCTCTCCCTTTCCGGTCCTTCTTCCCTCTGCCCAGCTCAGCAGCCTCAGGACAGTTCTCTCCTTGCCCAGCACAACAGCACAGAGGGGCCGCACGCTGTGAGCTGGCCAGGCAGATTCCTTCAATGGATGATTCATTTTATTTGCATTGTTTTGTGAACTGTATGCAGTGGACACTGGTGGTCTCACTTTACCTGTGTCCATTCCGCTTTTGACAACATTTTTATGTCATGGAAATTTCTCCAATGCCTGCAAATGAGCCCGTTTCGTCTCCCGACTTCATGCACACATGACTGTCAGCACCATCCACTCACTTGCACATATTTAATGTTTCAAATTTTTAGACATCATATGGGCAGTCTTGGTATACAAGCTTAATAATTTTCAAGTAACGGGTGGGTAGCAAAGGCTCTTCATATCTTCATCAGATGGAAGTAAATGCAGAATTGTTTGACCCTGGAATAACTACCAAGGGTAGCCCTGTGATGTGACCTCAGCCATCACCTCTGTTCTTGGGAAGGCACCCCTGGGTTCCAGGTGAGTCCAGAGTGGTAGAGATAAGTTTGGGGTGGGGAGCCAGGAATACGGTCACCAAGACTGCGGCACTGCAGGTGGGATTCACAAGAAGAATCCCTGGCCAGCAGTGCGACCATCACCGGCACTGTCAGGTGATGACGATCCACGTCAGAGGAGCGGGAAGTTTTCCAGCCACGAACTGATCTGTATGCCGTAGGGAGGAAGGTGCCATTCAGCCCAGACGGACCTGAGTTTCCTGGCACCCTCCTGGAAGTTAGAGGTAAAAGAGCCTTCACTTTCCTGTGCCTCGTGATGTGATTGGGACAGAATTTCGAATGGCAAAACTCTAATAAACGGGCAGGCAAGGTTTACAGAATACCTAGAAACTCTTTCCAACTGAGAAGGTCTCACTGTCTCTCCCTGAGGACCTCACCCCTTTCTCCCCATGCATCCAGTGCCATGAGCTTTCCCTGCACAGCACTCTCTGGAAGTGGAGGCTTCGTGGAATCTGACCCCAGGAAGAAGGGAAAGTGATGTTTCCTACTTTCCACTAGGGCTAGCTATGCAAATATCCTGATGAGGTTTGTATTGTTCTTAAGCCCTTAAAGAAAAGCTAGGCTTAAGGTGCTCAATTGAAAAACTCACAAATAGAAGTGAAAAGCCAAGTTACGAGTGTGTCGCGTCCCGCACAACTGTGCAACTCGCAACTTCAGATACAGAAATTCAGATGGTAAGTGCATAGTTTCTGTCAACCTCCTGGAGAGGGCCCTGCCCCCAAACCCATCCATAGCCCAACTCAGGGTTTCTTCTGGTGGCCTTGCAGATATACTGACTTGCCACCAGGTGGCAGAACAAGACGAGAAAGCGGTCTCTAACCAGGACCCTGGGATCCGCGGGCTTCACTGTGAGGTGGTTTTCTGAGGGTGTGGTGTTCCTCCAGGGAACTGGTGCGAAGATACTGTTCTTTAAGGGGACTCAGCAAAATTTTGAAAGGCGCATCATGGGGGGTGGATAGCACCCACGTTTATCATGTTTGGGGGACATTTCTATTGAGAATGACTAATTAAATTTTAAGAGTTTTAGTCAATGTTTTAAAGAGTGTACTTAACAGAAAAATAAAACATCAAGGAACTATTAAAGTTTTAACATGCAAAGAATGTGTACAATAAATATCAACATGTTCAACTGTTTGCATGGTCTAAAGCATAATGGCAAAAATAAATTCCTATGCATACTGCAATGAAAACACTGTCTCAGAAATAATCTTTGTTTTCATTGATCTACCGGAGGCAGTCTTCACACATGACAGCAGCATGTTCCACACACAAGTCTTGCTCACTCTGACAGTATGTGTGCTGAACTTCCTTTTCTGCCTTGTTTGGCAGGTTAGACTTGACACCTCTCTTGTCTTCCTCTTCTGTCACGAGATTCCTATTATAATGTAAAATGTGCAGGCAGTGGATAGGAAAGTGAAATATCACCTAAAGATATCAAATATACGCTAAGAGTTTCCTTTGAATTTTAGAAAGAGAATAAAAAGAGTAAAAAACTAGAAATGATATAGAATTTCACTAAATAAAATAAGGGTTGCTATGCCTAATGTATACAATTAACACCGACATTTCTCCATCGGTTATTTCTTCCTTTACTCAATTTAAAACTAATAATAAAAGTGAATTTGTAAGGAAACTACAATGATAACAGAAACAAAACTCTTCTCTCCAAAAATCTTACTCCAGTTATCACACTCAAAGCTGTTTTCATACATGAGAACAGCATGCTCCATATAGAAGCTGTTTATAGTGGTAACAAACATGCTTTGATTTCTTGTTTCTTTGGCAGGGCCTACTTGACATCGCGATGCTCTTCCTGTTTTGTTACGAGGTTGTTGTGAAGCTTCACCTGTCTTTCGACCGATCCACTCCAGAAATCTGTTGCAGAATTCTTCTTTGGGCACATGCATAGTGTTCTTAATCTGCTGTAATTGATCACCTATCAATGCCAGTCCCAAATCTCTAAGAAAAGTTCTCTGATATTTTGTGCATCTTCCTTTCTTTCAAACCATGAATCCATTTATGCCTGACATGTTCAGCATTGAGGAAAATGCAACCAACCATTGGCCAACTCCTTGTGTTTTGAGTGCCATCGTAGTTGCTGCATAACTCGTCAACAGCATCTGTTCCACATTTTGCGTTACTGTAAACATGTAAGCATTTGTGGCTTCATTTGTGTTGAGGATTCACTATCATTTTTTGTTTTGCAACAAGGTCCCATTAGCTAATCCGTGCTAGCCTTGAACTCACTATGCAGCCCAGGCTGACCTTGAACTCACAAGATCCTCTTGTCTCAGTCTCCAGAGTGCTAGCATGACAAGTACGTACAACCGTGCCCAGCTTCACTATCAACATTATCACAATGGTTTAATGTTGATGATATCAAGGTTATTTTGATTTCCTTCACCACACAGGAGGCCAATGTTCCATTTTTCTGAAATCCACAGAGCATAGTACACATTTCTCTATTGTGAACCAGCAGTATTTATTTCCAAGAATCTTCTCTTTGTTTTTGTGAAAAGTTCCCATACTAGTCAACTTTGGTATAGTCTTTTTTTATTTTTCGCTTGTTTGTTCAAAAGAAGAAATAAAAATAAAAGGGTATAACACAATTAAAAGGAAAGCAAGAACTTAAGGATTAAAGAGCAAAGAGAGGGCAAGGAGAAAAGTAGGAAACATGGCAGGGGTAAAGCCATACATTTATATGCACAAGACGGTTAAGGCAATGATCCCGAGAATCTTCAGCAGGTTAGTGAAACTAGCAGTTCATTGGTAGGATTCCCACCCTGATTAACTATACATGATGACACCTGTGAACTAAGCAACTGCACTGAAGATAGCAGTGTGTAATACTAGGGTCATGCTTGGATTGCCTGTCGTTCTGGTCTTCTAAATATGTACTGCTTGTCATGTCATACCAATTACTGCCATACTGTCTCTCAAGTAAATGTCTGTTTTTTTAAAAAAGGGTAATAACTGAAAAGAAACGATAAGAAAAAATGTCATAGGACTGTCTTGCTGCAATGATGTTTATGGTTAGATTTCTAAATTTCTGCATAAAAATATGTAATTGTTTCTTTATATTAACTTTAACATCAATGGGTGAGTAGAAAACCAATGGTAGAATGTAACATTTCGGTTACCTTTAAAATAGGTACCATCAGTCTGTTTCAAATGTCACAAGGTTCATTACTACACAAACAAAGACCTGGTAGCAGAGTTGCAAGAAAAATTTCTAGATTCAAGGTATAAAATATCTTCAAATCTGTCAGGGCATACATTTTTGCACCATATGTGGAAAGATTATTACATATATATTAGAGACACCTTCAAAAACCCCAAAATGTTGCAAATTGTTCATCAACTGTAATGAATGGAGTACAAGTTGCTAACAGTATTCTAAGCAAAGCTTTCAAAGAATGAGTGCATAAGGGCCAGCGAGATAGCTCAGAGAACTAAGCAACTGCTTAGGGAAGCACAGGGTCTGGGGATCGATGCTTGGCAGCACAGGAGGCACCAGCTCTGCCCCCGGCTCACTGAACAGGCCCCCGACACTGGGCATTGTGGTGCCTGCCTGAAATTCCAGCTCTGGGAAGGCTGAAAACTGGAGGATCACTGAGTCCGAGTTGTGTTGTGAGACTTTGTACCAAATACATTTAAAAACAAGAGTTCATAGCAGCTAGAAGGTTGGATTCATTCTTCCTTGGTGAGACCTTTTGACATCAAAATGTAGGCAATGTCGACAGAAACAAATCTCTTGAGTGTCTCTACTGTTCTAAAAATCTTAATGCCACATCTGTCACTTCCTCATACGTCATTTAGATTTGATGATTAGAATGGAGTCCTGCGAGGAAGGCTTTTGTTCAGAGAGTGAGGTGTCACGGTGGACGCTCTGAGTACTGCTATTGCTGTATACACAACGATGTACTCAGATTTCACTATTAGTGCATTTCAGAACATGTAGCATATCGTCCATTTCAAATGTTTCCCACATTGAACTGTAGTGCTCATATTCCATTTCTAGTAATAAGCTTTGGATCAGTTATCTATGACCATTTTGGAGCAGTTTGACTGGTCAGGTACTTATTTACATTGAGGTTTCCTCCCCCATCTGACTCAAGGTCCTTGTGCTGGATTTCGCTGTGCATCGCATCTCCCTAACTTCGCTGGTGTATACGATCTAGGTCATTCTCAGTTGACTGGTGACCTGATGGTTCACTTTCCTCCTCCTCCCAAAGTTCAAAAGGCAGGCTTCCATGCAATAGTGTACTGAATTAGGCTAGTTCTACACGCACATTGGCAAGCACAGTGCCTGACTGCCCTGTCACCTCAAATGAAACAATTTGTGCTTTAGTTACTACTAATAATCTCACTATTAATCAATGATTGCATTAATAAGTACATTTGACTAAATAAAATGATAGAAATTCGAGGATGGTTACACCTAGTATGTAGAATGGACACCAACATCTCTACATCAGCTATTTTTTCCTTACTAAACCTAAAAAGTAACGTAAGGGCTCACATAACATGGATAAAACTCACCTCTTTACATGTCCCAACATGTGCTTCCTCCTTACTATCTATCATACCAAATGGGTGCACACAAAGACAGTTTCCTGTATGCCCCAGTGTGGCCACTGGATGCATAGCTGACTACAACAATACTGAAGTACATAATTTTATTAGAAAAGTATGGTAGGGGTGTAGTGTAGCCACCCATGATGCCCTTAGCCTTGCTCTTGGGTGTGCCAAGGGATTGGTCCTGGACTTCTGATGTCAGTGCAGTGCCTAAGGGAAGAGACACATGCACACATGGGTTCAGGCGTGGGAACTCTTTCCCGCCACTGCATTTTGTAACACTGGGATGAAGTAGTTGGCTCCATGAGGTGGGATGAGGGGCCAGGCATCTCTGTCAGTATCTCTGTAGTGGCATCTCTCATTTGGATGGCAGGGCAGAGGGGAGGAACCAGAAAATCAAGGCCAGGGAAACCTGCTTACCAGCTGCTGCGGGCCACACTGTGTCCCATGCATAATTCCTGCTTTGAAGCTCCAAGCCCAGAAGTGAATGGACCTTGAACTAGAGGCTTTGGGGCAGCTACAGTTAAGTGGGTTCCTAAGAGTGGACCCCTGAAATGATAGGACCCTTGTCATCAAAGAAAGAGACAGCAGAGAGGTGGCTTGCTCTGTCTCCCTCTCTCTGTCTCTCACTGTCTCTCGCTGTGTGTCTCTCAGTCTCTGTCTATCTCACTGTGTCTTCACGCACACATCATGCAAAGCTCAGGTGAAAGAATAGTGAGAAGGTGGCGGCAAAGCATAAAGTGCTTGTCAGAAGCCAAGTCAGAAATCACACTGCAGGCCAGCGACATGGCTCAGCAGACTAAGTGCCTGCTTGGGGAAGCGCAGGGACCAGGGTTTGATTCTCTGTCCTGCATGTCGAGTCAATGCTACCCCAGGGCAAGCTGAGCCAGGGACCCAGTCCAGGCATGGTGGCACATGCCTGTAATCCCAGGGCTGGAGAGGATGAAAACAGGAGGATCTCTGTGAATAGAGCTGTGTGGTGAGATCCCGTACAATATACTTAAATGAAAAAACAAACAAAAGGAGAAATCACATAGGCCTTGTACTTCCCAGTCTATACAAATGTAAGAGAATAAATTGCTGGGGCTGGAACGATAGCTCAGTGGAATAAGCCCCTGCTTAGGCAAGCAAAGGAGGCAGTTTTCGATCCCTGGCACCACGTGCCCTGCCAGCCATGCTCCCAGCTGCTCTGAGCAGGCCACCAATACAGGGCCAGGAGGCACATGATCCCAGCTCTGGGGAGGCTGAAAACAGGAGGATCACTACGAGTCCAAATTACATAGCAAGAACTTGTAACACATAGATAAAAAAGGACAATAGATTTCTGTTGTTGGACTCACCCAGTCCATGGTGTTTTGTGGCAGCCCAAGCTGAGCAGTACCCCACCATGGGATTTCTCTGAGATGCGAGTCTGGGCCTGGTGCGGGCAGCCCAGATGCTCATGCTCTAGAGTCAGATCCAGGGCAGTGGGAGGACCCTGCCGGTCCTCTCCACGCTCCTTTCTTCGTGAAACTCTTCGGTAAGCATATGCTGCCTCTGTACAACTGGCTCCAATGGAGCCCGAGCTATGCAGATAGGTATGGGGTGCTGTGGGTAGTGCTCACCACCTCCTGTACTCATGTCAAGAATCGCTGGCCATGTCTTACCCCAGCTTCACCGGGTGCCAGGCCAAACACTGGTGCAGGGCTTGAAGACACAGCTGACGTTTTCCTCAGAACGGACATGATAGGAAAGAGGAATTAAGTAGCTTCTATCAGCCTTGAGGTTGAGCAGGCCAATTGACAGGTATTTATTTATTTATTTATTTATTAAATGTATTTAGTACAGGATCTATAGGGTCTCACTACACAGATCAGACTCATAGTGATCTTCCTGTTTTCAGCCTCCCAAGCACTGNNATTACAGGTGCGCACCACCGTGCCCAGTCTTGGTCACCCTCTAAGCATGCCCGCAGGGTTGGGGCTTACAGGGCATGCAGGGGATCGAGCCCCAGTTCCTGCACCTGCCAAGCAGTCGCTCTAGTGCGCTGAGGTTTCTGGCTGGCCAAATTTACCTGCAATTATATGTGTGAAAGCACTGGCAATGGAGACAAATCTCAGGGGAATTGCAGTGACCTACAAGCAGTTTCTCAGCAGTTTCTTAAAGAGAGGAGGTTGTTCTTATTATCACACCCTTCCTGGCTGTAACACACCTACTAGGCGCAAGCTGGACATCTGTTTTGGGTATTGGCTCATTATACAGAACACCCGCTTGCTCATCCTCAGAAAGCACTGCCAAAATGCAGCTGTGGCAATGGCCCCTCACCCAGGCCCACCACAGCACCCCATGAGCAGTCCCTTCACCATCAGTCTACTGTGTTTTGGTCAGGAACTGCTCACTAATGCATTGGCATTCATCCATGTGCCCCTGTGGAAGGATCAGATTGCTTCCCGGAGTCCTAAAATCACACTGGACCATGCTGCACACAGTGTGTGGACCTTGCTTTATGCATGTTGCAGGAAGTCTGGGTAAAATTTCCTGTCAGGCACTATGTGACAGAAAATGGCCCACCAGCCAGTGTGTTAGTTTCCCAGGTGACAGTTCCTTGGACAGTTCTGGTTGCTTCTGACTCCTAGAATCAGCTGGTGACTGTGATACAGGTTATAAGAATCAAAGACAGCCACGTACTCTGCCTCTGTTCTTCCCCTTTGAACCCCGTAAGAACCTCGCTCTCTGGGACTTTGAGGCCTGACACTTTGAGGGACCTTTGATGCCCTGTCAGTGCCTGTCCATGTAAACCAATCTGCCTCCACATCGTGGGTGTGGTTTGCACACTTCTGCTTGCCCTTGAACCTAGAGAACTTCCCCATCCCTTTTACTTTCTGCATCGTGTTCTTAGTCATGTGCCTGCAATATTTGCTTATCTTTACACACAAAGAACTTCATTTGGGTTTGTGGGTACTTTGATTTTACAAGGACAGGATTCAAGAACAAAGAGAGAATGAAGTTGAGGAGCTGCGTGCCTGCCTGGACAGGTCACCTGGCAGCCTTGAGGGTGGCAATGGTGTCAGTGAAGTTGGGCAGAGGATCAGGTGCCTGCAATGAGGGGCAAAGAGATGAGCAGGAGAACCCCTGGAAGCACCAGGTAGGAAACCCAGGTGACTGAAAAATCCCTGCTAAGCAGGCCCAGGTTGCTGCTCTGTGAATTTGTGAGAGTTGAGCTTACCTGCCAGGAGGGAGCACAGAAGAACAGAGTCATTGCCCACGGAGAACCTGGTGGCCATTGCCACAGTTCTCCAGAGCAAGGCGGGTCAGGCGGGAGTAGCAGCGACTGCAGGATGCCAGAGACTTTCACGTTCTCCCAGAGGGGTGAAGTGTATGTCCTCTAAGGGCGCACTGTCCCAGGCCAGCAGGGCTCTGAACTCTGCTGGGTGCAAGAGGGCTAAGGGTCTGTTCCTGCTGGGACGTTCCACCCCCAAGCCCTTGGCCCCGATTTGCACCATGCCCCGGCAGATCAAGACACTCTGTTCAAGCAGTTGATACATTCTCACCAAGTCCTTCAGGCTCTGAGATGCCTCGTCAACTGATATGACTGTTTTCCTTCCTCTCTATTCTCTCTTCTGATCCATTTTCAGTAGGATTCCAGCCCCACCACACTGCTATAACGAAGATGAGTGAATGACTAATTAGACTTGATGATGATTAACTGTGGCATTACTCTGACAATGAACATACAGGCCTCAAGAATCAGGGAAAGAGTGGTTTGTACTTTATTAGTGTTAAAGTTCACAGAAATTCGACCCCCACACGTGGTCACTTATGACTTTCCACCTCTCAGCCCTGTCCTGCTGTCTACAATTTCAGTGTGTAGACAGGGAGGCTCTGCCTCATCCCTGAAGTCTGCGGGTTGCTCTTGCCTGTGGTAGTGGAAGCCACGCTGGGTCATAGAGAGAGGTGGAAATTGGAAAACTGCATCTCACTGCGATGCTGAGCCTTGGCTGCAATCCCTGCATGAGGGTCCGCAGGGAGCCCGCCGTCCCTGGAACTCTCCAGCTTCCTGACCCGGAGCATGCCCAAGGCAGGGAACAGAGTGCGAAGTCAGGTTTCTAGAATCCAGTACTGGGCCTGAGGGCAGTGGCATCTACTGTTGGCAGACAAGTGAGTTGTTGTAACCACTATGGAAGATAGTATGTATATCCCTCAGAAAAGTCAAAGTAGAACTGTCGTCAGATCCCACAACCACTGCTTTAGATAAATACCCAAAGAAATACAACTGAGACTTGAAGAGCCGTGTTCACTCCCATATTCACTACAGCAGACAGGAAAGTAATTTAAGCATCCTTCACTGGAGGAATAGACTGATAGCGCTCTGTCTCTCTTCTTCTCTCTCTTCCTGTCTTTTTACACACACACACACACACACACACACACACACTCAAGCACCCACTAGAGTTTTCAGCCATGAGAAAGAAGGAAGCCCTTTTCAATTTTTCTGACATTTGCAACAAGAAAGATAACATTATGCTGTGTACAGTGACCTAGAAACAGAAAGACAAATAGTGTACAAACAGCATACAAATTGTACACTATCTGGCTTCTCTAGGAAATCTGCAAGAACATGATTCAAAGAAACAAAGTGTGCAGCGGTGGCCTCCCAGGACGCGGGGTGAAGAGGAGGTTGCCAGAGAAATGGGAAGATGCTGGCTAAATGCTGCAAGCTGCTGGAAAATTTATGAGAAGTAAATATAAGGCATGGTGGCTGTGCTGTACACGATATGCACTTTCATAATACTACATACGGGCTATGAAATGCATAATGCATGATGTGTATTTTACGACGTCACATGGGCGGAATACGCCTTATACCTATATTATGTACATTATCTATTGCCAGGATGACCTTTTCATGCACAATTATATATTTCAGTCTAGGCACAGGTGGGCACTTACATTTGGTCAACACTTTACTGTATACTTGAGTTTGTCAAAGAGCACAGCTCAAGTGAGTTCCCTATAAAAGGAGTGAACTCAGGAGGTGGTGGATGCACTGGTTAGCCTGAGCTTGGTAATCATTTCATGAGGCATAATATCCTGTAGACCTTCAATACATATGCTGTTTGTTTGGCAGGCATTCTTCAATAAGAGTGCACTGAAAATCACTCAGACAGGAGGAGAAGCAGAGTGACTTAGAGTGAGAACCCAGGCAAAACTTTCCACAAGTGCTGAGCCTGAATGGAGGGTAAGAGCAGCTGCTGCAGCTCTGGCACCAAGCTTAGCACCCCGCAGCCTGGGACAAGAGCACAGTGGGTGACAAGGGAAGAGGAAGTACCCTCGGCACTGGGGGCTGCAGAGAAAGGGCTGTTCTGCTGGGAGATTACAGAATCCATGGGCCTGTGGAGAAGGAAAGCCACCGGGTCTGCTTGTCCATGAAAACCAGGGAGGCCTGCAGAGGGCCTTGCTGGCCCAGGTTAGGGCCACTGAGGTACTACTCTCAGGAGGTGATGTGCATCCTGCTCTGCGGTAGCACAGTGAGCACAAGGTGGGCAGTTGGCAGGTGGTTCTGTTTTGCCCATGGGTAGCCCAGGTATGCTGCAGAAGAATGGACAGAATGAGATAGTGCTGGTGGAGAGGAATAGAGGTGTAGGCACCTTCTGGTCCAGTGCTGCTGCACTGGGGACTTCAAGTGGCCGCCCATGCTGCTGCATGCTTTCCTACCAAGTGTCGCCATATAGTTTCTTGTTTCAGGGAGTATTCCCTGTCCCAAGCTTGTGTGCAAGATACCATCCCCCCCTCACACACATTCACATGCACATGTGTCTACATGCCTACACAGTCCTAGATTCTCTTCCCCAACTTGCTGCCAAGGGCAGTAACAAAGCTCCTGGGATGGAACAAGAGCCACAAAGCAACAGTCACTGCAACGCACAGCATTTTCTGATTCTGGGGAATGGATCTCCTGTCCTCCTTCAGGCATGGTTGAGCTCCTCACACTGTGAGAACCCATCTCCTTTTGGGGAGACAATGGGAGCACAGCATCAGTACTGAGTAAGAGCTCAGTTTTCGAGAACACAGCCCATGTCTGGTACCTGGACTATGAAAAGCACCACAGCCACACCACACATAAGCAACAGATCGAACTCGGAATCACAGGCTCACCTACCGTGTACCTGTTCATCCGTCCTTGGCTGAGGGCCAGATGTGCAGCACAAGTGCTGAGGAAGCTGAAAGGCTATTACCTGCCAGAACCCCACCTGCAAATCATTCACGTTTAAAAATCCTAGCCCTCAGATAGGGTGTGGGACAGGGAGTTCATTCGGAAGGCCCATAGGTCGTACTGTTGAGTCTCGTGGCTGTGTAAGGGAGACCTTATGACATAAGAGGAAAAGATATTTGGATGTTACTGTGCCTTCTGAGGCCTCATGACAGTCAAAAAAAATCCCATAGGCTGGGGCACTTGCCTCCTGACCCTGAGTATGCCTTTGCCGACAAGACTTCCTCCTGGTCACTGCTTGAACAAACAGCCATGCCTCAACATCACTTGTAGACTGCTGCTGAGGATAAGATGTTGCAGAACTTATCAAGGTCACCCCAGGAGGACTGCAAGACCTCTCTCCTCAAGCAAAAAGAAGCGCTGTGGGCTGTAGACAAGGAGACCATTGGCAGGCCATAAACCAAAGAAAGCCAGCAGGGTTTAGTAGGGGTCTGTAGCACAGGGCGTGAAATCTGCTCATAACGTGCCCAGTATATCCCAAAGCATGGTGCACGGCGCTCTATGTGAGCACCACACAGGTTTGCTCAGAAATGAACTGGGGCACAGGACAAGAGCAGACATGTGCCACTGGTTCCTCACTCCTGCATGCAGGTGTGCCAAGAGTCTCAGAGGTGCCACTTGTGCGAACTCACTGGTGATGTAGACTCAGCACCCATGGAAAGAGCTTAACCATGGTGCCACACAAGACACAAAATCGATGACCACCTTTTGCCGGGTCTTTCCCATGGTGCAAAATAGAGCCAATGGTCTCAACCTGGTGTTTCCTGATACCGCTGGCATTTGTGGCCTTTCAGCACCTATGCACCCTGGCAAAACTGCGCTGGGCCAGGCAGTCCAAGCCCTAGTCCTGTGGTGGGCTTGGACACACTAAGGGAATCTGACTCGCTCAGTCACCTGGTGGGAGGAAGGAAGTGAAGCTGATGGAGCCAGGATCCAGTAATGTGCAGGGAGGGCCCTAGAGACCGCCTTGTAGAGACCTGCTCAGCTCCTCAGTCCGCTGGGTGCCAGGGACCACGGCCTGCTCACACCCCCACACTCCCCTGGGACTGTGTCCCTGTGCAGTCTGCTCTATCTTTCCTCCCTTCTGTAGCCCGGGACAGGGTGCTGAAGCACTGGATACATTTCTAGTGTGTGTCGTCCCTTCCTTTGCGTGTTCACTTACTCCCACCTCTGCAGTGTCTCTTCCGTTCTGGTCCTCCTTCCTTCTCCTGCCCAGGTCAGCAGCCTCAAGACAGGTTTCTGCTCGTGGAGCCATCAGTGCTGAGGTATTGGGGCACATGGTGGGTTCTCATTTGGTGGGGGAAGGCACAGCCAGGGGTCTCACGTGGTCCTCCCGTATCTCTCCCAGTGTTGGATTCAGAGAATGCTATACATCAAATTCCTCAGGAGGGCTATGTACCCAGTGGGTCATCAAGGCCAGGAGGAGTGAGGTAGGTGGTAGCAGGGAAGTTCCTTGCTGACAGCTGAGGCATAGCATTCAGATGCTTATGTGAGGTGCTGTCTCTGTGTGTCAATCCTCATCGGGTGGGTTGTAGACAAGTGTCTGCTGGGTTGGAGTGCTGGAAACCTGAAAGGGACAGAGAGCAAGGGACTGGGCTGGGCTACACTGAAAGCAAATAGCAGAGGTGAAAGCTCCCTGTTGCCTAGCCCTATTACATTCAGTGCCAGTTTTGATGTCTCGGTTTCACACAACGCTGTGGACTGATGCCCTCTGTACGCCAATACCGTCTGTGGGCTCAGCACCATGGAGTTCAGCAGAACCTCTAGAAAATACCCGGAAGGAGAGCAGGAAGTAGGTGGCTGTGCAGGAATTTCCTTTGGTCTTTAAAATAATGATGCCGTTTGGGAGAGCATTTGTCACACACCCCTGACAGCACAGGGCTGATCGTCTCTGTAAGCCCCTCTTGGGCCCTGTCCCGGTTGAGACTCAGCTGTGCTTGCGAGGGATTCTGTGGGGGAGAAGGAGAAGAAGCCATGAGTGCAGCAGAGAGCCCTGCGAGGGCAGGGAGATACAGGGCCGCGAGTGACCAGCTCGGGGTGGAGAAGCGGCAGCTCCTCCATCCTGGGAGTTGGAATAGAGTTGGTGAAGATTTTCCCAGGGAGACGTGCCTGAGATGAGTGCTGAGAGAAGCTGGCTGAGGAACACAGCCGAGGAAGAGCATCGCAGAAAACCCCATAGGATCCTGTGAGGTTTGCAGTGCACAATAAGCCGATTGAGCTTTTTGTTCTGGGCATTAGTACAAGTGCAGGTCAGTCACGAGGTTCCGATACAGAATTGTATCGGAATTGCCCTGCGCCTCACAAGGACACTGAAGCCTGGTGTTTCCGAGGCAAAAGTGCATGTGCCTCCAAGTTGGGATGCCAGCCCCGGGCTTGCTACTTCCCCATTACGAGGCATGTTTTCTCTGACCTAACTTAAGATATCTTTGCCCAGCCTCGCCACAGGAAGAATTTCTCTTATGAACACATAGTTTTTAACATGTTGCAATTGACGCTTAGGTCTATGGTTCCTTTGAGTCAAAG
Organism: Octomys mimax; assembly: GCA_002564305.1. NCBI lineage: Eukaryota > Metazoa > Chordata > Mammalia > Rodentia > Octodontidae > Octomys > Octomys mimax. The sequence continues at coordinate 18,068 of NDGM011189518.1, forward strand.
TCTGCATGGAATGTGAGGGAATGAGGCTCATTTGCCTTTCTCCTTAAGGACAGCCTCTTTACCCAGCGCTGTTAGGTAGTCTATTTAGCACACAGCCCGTGTAAGTTCTCAACCGCCCACACAAATGCCGGTCTCCACCTGGCCTTCTCATGCAATGCACTGGCCTGCGTGTCTTCTCCTATGGAATTACCATGCTGTCTGAATGGCTGTCCCCGTATCTTTCTCATTCGGGGTAATTTGGGAATGTGCGTCCTCCCTCTTTGTTCTTTTCCACATGCTTAGGCTATTCTTTGGCATATACATTTCAAGAACAGCTTGAGAAATCCACCCATAACAAAAGTTGTATTTGACTCACCTGCTTGCTAAAAGATGGCTCTTGGGACCCTAAGGAGTCTAGGGCTCAGACACAGAGGCGAAACAGCCCATGTGATCTCTCCTGTGAGAAACCCAAAATGCAAGGAATCTACACAGCCACATGGAGCAGAGACAGTGGGAAACAGGGAGCTAGATGCTTTGGAGACTTGAAGGGGAGGTAGGGAGGGTTCGGGGGAAGTGTGGGAGGGAGGGATCAGAAATGATCAAGAGTTCCGAAAAGCAATGCAGTGGTTGCGTACTGCACCCTTCCACTAACAAGAAAGGAGGCAAAGTGAACCACGACAATGGGAAGGCTGTAGTGCACTTACTAGAGCCCTGACATCTTGAAATCTGTGACTCTTCTGATCAATGAACACAATGAGTGACCTTACTTTGTCACAGCAGGGGGCTTTAGTTCAGTTGTTTAAAGCTCCCGCTTGGGCAAACTCAGTCAGGCACAGGGGACTGCGGTTTGATCCCCAGCTTCACAAGCTGCACCAGATGCGCCCTTGTGGCAGCCTGAGCTACCCCCTAAAAAACATTCCTTCTCCAATTTTTACAGCCAGCCTGATAGCTCAGCAGGCTACAGCACGTGAGTAGGCAGAGCGCAGTGGCCTGGCTTCCATCCCAGGCGTGCTGTGCTGGCCCTGCCCCCGGAGCGCTCTGAGAGAGCAGTTGAGACTGGGCATGGTGGCGCGTACCTGTAATCCTGGCACTTGGGAAGCTGTAAACAGGAGAATCACTCCAGGTCTGATTTACATAGTGAGACCCTGAACAGCTTGTAGACCCTGCCCTAAGCACAGAAGAAAAAGAATTGTCACAGCACTGTTTTATAGTTTTCTCCAAACAGGCCTTTGCCACATTATGGATAAAGTTCTTGTCAGACGGACTTCATTTATCTTGCAGGTGTGGTAAAGGCCATTGAGGTTTACCTCCATCTCCAGTGCTTGGCTCCTACGATGTCGAAGCTGTTTCCTTGCATATTGATTCTCCAGACCCGTGATCATGCTAGTAGTCACTTGGGACACCTAGGAAATGTTTGCCCCACATGCATAGTGTTTCGTATGTAAATTAGCCCGTGGAGAAAGGCTTTTGCCTTCTCCTCTCCAACGTGTACGCCTTTCATTTATTTCTCCTGCCACCTTGCGCTAGCTAGGACGTGTCCTTAGTGTACATATGGTGAGAGTGTATTTACAGAGACATGTGGCCTTCTTCCTCACGGTGCGACTGATGTCCTCAGTCTTTCACCATTAAGTTTGATGCTAGAGGCAGACTTTGTATAGAAGTACTTCAGTAGAGTGAGGCTGTGTCCTTCCCTTGTTAAGTTAGCCAACCCTGGCAGTTTTCTTATACCTCCAGGTTCCAGTTGGACACCAGAACAATCTCCGCTTTTCTCCCTGAGCTCAGAGTCGGACAAGACAGGGACCGTTCCCTAGAGCAACGCAGAGGCAGGCTAAAATCTTGCAAACAAACAAAATAAGGCATTGGCAACTGGATCTTTTGCTCCCGAAAGCTCCAAGCCATGCAGGCAGAGGGAGTACAGCGTATATGAAACGTCTCAGCAATTTCCTCCCACTTGGAGTGTCATCTTTCCTTGCACTGACAGTCTTGCAGATGGTGGACACCTATAGCTAGTTGTCAGCCACCTAGTAGTGTGATTTTAGCCTGTCCTGGGATGTAACAGGAGCATGGTGCTCCCTTGTCCCCTTTTGTACTGCACATTCAATCATGACTGCACATTCACTTTTAAATACATCTAGGACGCTACCGATAGCCTACGTACTGTTGGTCAGTATTGCCCTTTTGCCCAGGGCTAACGAGGTTTGTTCATTTCAGCAAGATTGTTGAATTTGTTGGAATGGAATTTTTCCCCGTATTCCTTGGTTGCCTTTTTGGGGTTTGGCTGTTGTTGGCTTGGTTTGGGCTTTGTGCTTTCTGGGATTGCTGTTGAGACTCAGTCTTGCTACCTCACCCAGGAAGGCCTGCAACTCCTGGCGACCACCTCCACCTGCCATGTTGCTGGGCACAGAGGGCTCCATGCCATGCCTGGTTTCCATGACTATCCTTTTAATGTCTGGATGAAGGGCTATGGTATCCACACTTTCGTTTTCGGTCATGGCAGTGTCTTCTTCACTCCTGGTGAATTCATGTAGAATGTATCACTTGCTCTCAGCATTTCCCTGTTTTTTTTTTTATGACTATTCCAAAGCTTTGTGTACAGGGGTTTCATTTTCTATTTGTTCACTTCTGCTTTCTGGACCCTTTCCACCCACCCATTTTGAGTTTTCTTGCTTTGCTTATTTCTCTTTCTCGCCTACACCTTACCTTTTAAAACGGCCATGTTAGATCATTGACTGGAGGCTTTGTTGTTTATTAGAGTCAAAGAAATTAATTTCTGCTGAACAAGTTCAGGATATCCCCTAAAATTGGATGTGCTTTTATTTCTACTCAGCTTAAAATACATCCTATTTCCTTTGTGAATTTTTTTCTCATGAGAGTGATTATTTAAAATCTTGTGTCTAATTGCTGAATCTTGTTGCGTTTTCTAACACATTTCAGTTTTGGTTTGCTCACTTAACTCTGTCATGGTCAGAGAACATGCTCTGTATGATTTCAGTCTTTTTGATCTTCAATGAAATGATGTTATTGGCTCCATTTCAGCACAGGTTGGTTTGCACCCTAATACAAAGAGGAAAACCTTTAGTTGTTCTGCAGTAATGTGTTGGATACACAACTGTACACATTGGACCATTGCGGGCAATAGACTTACCGCTAATGACCGCACGGTAGCATAACAGAAAGAATCGTGCTTTCCTTGGAGAAATGGATACAGAAAGCACAACGTTTGCCACAGTTCCTTTAGTTCACGTGGCTGTGATTTTCCACTCATCAGAGGTTGCCATTTTGTGCACTCCGTCCTCTTAAGCACCAGCTAAGGTGCATGTGTGTGCTGAGCACTGGAACCACTTGTGAGCTTTCAGTGAGGAGGCGGAATGGTGCCTGGTTGTCGTGGGGCCTCAGAGACTATCCTCGTGGGGTCGAAGCCCTGCTTCCCTCATGAGCTGTGTGCATCAGTCCAGTTGTTCAACCCACCTGCTCCTATTTCCTCCTGTCGAGTAGCAGTAGCGATAGTTCTTTCCTTACAACGTTGTCATTAAGATGAACTACAGACTGCTATGTCAATTAAGTAAGTGCAGTGTCTGGCATACGTAAAATGCGACGTATGATGAGAGAGTGCCAGGACGTGATTCAGAGCTCACTAAGATAAGCCCTTCCCCTGCCAGCCTCTTGGAGCTACACTGTGACTTCTATAAGGCTGTCATGCTAGAAGGTATTTATCTGGTATCTCAGCTTGCTGCCAGACCCATAGTAGGTGCTGCAAAGCTTTGGAGAAGGAAGACGTGGCTTTCGTTTTGTGATGCTATCAGTGTGTAGTCCACACAGTGAGGCCCAGCCTTTAGCATGATTTGCCAATGACTAACGTCCCCAAGCAAATTCTGGGAATCCCCTTGCTGGAGTGTGAGCTGCAGCACAGAAACGGGGTGGTCATCTCTTCTTCTCTTCTCCAGCTCATGTATCCCTAGTACTAGAAAGAGTGCCTTATACGTGGCGCATGATCAGTGGACATGTGCCCTGTGTCCAGGCAATCACCGACATGACTAGAACTCTAGCGAGTTGTCTTTGTGCCTGTATATGTGTGTGAGTGTGCAATTGTGCAGTGCATGTGTGTACATGTGTTCACTCACACATGTGAGTGTGCATTCAGTTTATTGTACCTTTTCAAATGAAATGTGCATGCATTGAAGGTGCGCAATATCTTGACGTATGTACTGAAGTGGTTTCTTGCATCTAGCTTGCACTCATAGCCATCTCTTTGCATAGTTAAGTGGTTTTCCTGTGTGTTGTGAGTGCCTACAGTTACTCTCTGTGTTTCTAGAACACGCTCATATTGACGAGAGTCACTGTATTTAATTAAGAGCTGTTGATCTATGGCCAGTATCTCCTTATTTTCCCCAGCTTGCTGAGCCTCCTAACAGCCACTCCACACTCTGCTTCTGTGCACCTGACCATTCTGGATTCCACAGATTATGAGATCATGTAGAAGTTTTCTTTCTGTGTGTGGCTTGTTTCCCTTAACCGCACATCCCTCGGGTAAATATATATTGTGCCATATGCAGAATCTCCCTTTCTAAGTACTTCACGATACACGTACCGCAAGTTTACACTGATTATCTGTTGAGACACAGTGTACTACACAAATATGTTCCATATACATAAATTAATGCATAGCTTGCATGTTGGGATACTGTATACTGTTCATTACATATAACTGATACTACCATGCTGTGATATCTGCATATGCGTATATGTAATTCATATCATGATGGCCCTGCTGTACTTTAGATTCTGAAACTTACACATCTTGTACCTGAAGTTTTGTAACCGTTGACCAACATTTCTCCATTTGTCCAGCACCTCAGACCCTGGTGATGAATGCTGTACTTCTTGTTTGTGTAAGTTCAGCTTCTTAAGTTTCCATATATGATGGAATGTACGCAATGCACACAGTTCCTCAGTGTCTGTATTACTCCATCCTTTGAAGTTGAAACTATGTGTGTCTCTGAATCAGAAGTGTGTCTGTTCTAGGCAGGGCCCAGTATCATCCAGTGGATCGCGCACTGTACTTTCTCCTGTAGTGTCCAGCATATTGACATTCCTACCATTGCTGACGCGGTGGTATTCATGCCTGCCTCTTTTCTCTTCCCCATGTGTTGTGCTCCTCTATCCTTCCACTGAGGAGTCATTTTGTGTGAGTTGAATGTCCTGTTGATATTATCTTTCTCTTTCACTCGCTGTTCACTCTTCAGGTTTCTGAGGTTTATTTGAGTGGTTGCCCTGCTGCCCCACAGATGACAACATTTGAATTGAAAAGAGTGTAGCTCAGATTGAAACCACCTTATTGTTTCAGTACTGTACAACACTTGGGCCCTCTCAAAGCTCCAGGCTCTTCCAATCTTTTGTGCTGTTATTGTCAGAAAATCACCTCTTCGCACAGTTTCGGACCCATTCAGACGTCCTCGAATCTACTGCTGCCTGAGTAATTGTCCTTCAAACAGATAAAGGGGGCTGTCCAAACAGCCCAGAAGATCAAAGTACCTGTAAGCAGGGCCAGGGGCTGAGAGTTCGATCCGTGAGCCTGCAGTGCTGGCCCAACCCCTGGGGTGCACTTAGCGATTGAGACTGGGCACTGTGGTGCACGCCTCTAATCCTAGCACTTGGGGGCGCTGTAAACAGGAGGATCGCTACAAGTCCAATCTATGGAGTGAGATCCTGTAGACCCTGTATGTCCTTTCCTAAAATGCAAAATTAATTAATTAATTAAATAGATAAAGGAAGAAAAGTGTCATAAGCCAGTTTGTTCATACTTACCAATGTTGGTGTCCTTAGTTTCAGTGGTGCTCTTACTGCTTGGTAGGGATTTGAGTTACTTTGCTTTGTGTTCTAAGATTTCCATTGAGTATTTCTGTGCGGCAGGTCTGCAAGCAATAACATCTCTGAGTTGTCATTTATCAGGACACAGCTTTCTTTTAGCATCATTTTGGTGGGTTATGACAATGGAATGACATATACATACTTAAGTACATTGCTCACCAGCCCTCCCCCAAATCCTCTGCCAAAACCATTCCTGGGACATTTAGGGAGATGCCAATGTGGCCTACATGTATACAGACCTAGAGAATATCACTCTATCATTTTGAAATGTCTTCAGTTACCAAAATGCTTCTGCGCTGGTGGGGGGGGGTATGTCTCCTTACTCGGGGGACTTGTGCAGGAGTAAGCAGGTGGAGTGACTGGAACTGTTAAATGTGTAAGCAAAACAACAAAATTGAGAGGCAAAGCAATAGGAATATGTGCATCTCAGTAAAAGAAAGTTTACTACAGTCCTCCTTCAGTTCTGTGGGGTTTATTTATTGTTTTGTATTGAGACACAGTCGTGCTATGTAGTTCAGGCTGGCACTGAACTCACTATGTAGTCCAGCTGGTGTCAAACTTGTGGCGAGCTTCCTGATTCAGCCCTCCAAGTTCTAGGATCACAGGCTTGGTCACCACACCTGGCTTAGCTCTGCGTGTTTTCACATAAAAAGTAGAGGAAAGTGGATCGTCTATTCTGCCCTAGAGTTAGTCCCCATTGTATGTACAAATTTTATAGGATAGTTCCTGAGAGGTGCTGGAAAATATTCAGGAGGCAGGGGAGGGCAGAATATATATATATATATATATATATATATATATATATATATATGAAGTGAGATTGCCCTGAGTTTGTAATATTTGCAGTTGTGAGATAAATAATTGAAAGTACCTTATCCTGGCCTCTGTCTTACAGTGGTTCTCTAAGTGCATTCCTCCAGGAGCAGCTAAAGCAGGACACTTGTTTAAGAAACTAACTGTATTTCCTACCCCAGAGTTTGTAATCTGAGACTCCAAATATGCCCCTCAGCAATCTGTGTCTTAACAGGCCCTCTAGGTGATTCCGATGCCAGCTCCTGCTCCAGGACCATTGCTCTGCTGGGATGAACCCTGAGATTGTTTATAGGGCTCCTGTGCAAGTTCTGCCTGCATTTGATCGGCATTACTTACACGTGTGCACAAGGCTTCAAATACAGAAAACTCATCCCAGACATTTCAATGACCTTTTCTTTCTAACTGAGGTTTCAAGACAGTTAATCGAAATCTTAAAAGAATTAAGCTCCCAGATTGAGAAACTGGATCATTCATTCCCCAACTCAAGTTGTAGGACCAAACCCTTGCTCTGGAAAAGGACAAAAACAGCCCAAGAGAAAGAAACACCATGCCAACCTCCCTCGTAGACACAAGACACAAAACTGTTTACCACAGTCCTGTCAGACGGGACCCCTACACCCAGCATACGTGCAAGGTACTGCACCATCGCCAAGTTCCATTTATGTCAGGATTTCAAAGCTGGCTTAACATTAGAAGTCCAGAGAGGGAAGGGGGCATGAGAGAGGTCTGTGTTGCCAGCATGTTCAGTTGCTTGCTCTAGGTGGCAATTTCACATTGCATGTTTAATTCTATGACCTTATTATGACACACCCTTATGTGTTTTGCACCTTTTCCACCTTTATACGTACCAAATCACTTTATGTATTTCTTTTTTTCCCCAGACAATTGTAACTGTATTTCAGTGTTTTCAAAAGAAAGCCCTGGGGCTCCAGACTCAAGTAGCCCTGCGGCTGGGCTGGGTCCACTGCTCCAAATCACAGGGACAGGGAGTCTCCTTACGTAACTCATTCACCAATAATGAGCCCCAGGACAGAAGATGTAGCAAAAGAGGGCCTCTTCCTCGACAGCAAGTGTTGATTTCAGCCATAGCATGATGGGAAGCACCGGAACTCTTCCTTCAAACTGGGCTGTGCTGAGAGCTGCCTGCCTTGCCAATTCTCTTATACTCCCTTCCAGTCTCTGAAAGCAGAAAAATCATCTTCTCTGAAGACACTGGGCTACAGTTCCAAAAAGAAAAACATGTTGCAAGGCACTGTTCTCTGTTATTCTGGAACCAGTTCACCTGGGAGATGAGCTGGTTGATGGGCTCGCCCTGATAGGCAGGTAAGCCCAGCTCCCTGAGGAAGCCCACCCTGTTCGTAGCGTGCCGGGCCATAGACGTGTGGAAAGGGTACATGAAGAAGGCAATCTCCTGGACAGGTGCCCCTGGGAAGGCGCTTTTGTGAATGAGGTCTTCCAGGCTAATGACACCAAACTTGCCCAGGTGCTCCTCAGTCCCAGTATTACCTGTCATTGGAAGGTCTTATTCTTGACCTTGCCCTATCCATGTTTCAAAATTAGTTACCAGACAGACTTCAGATTTGGAAACCCCAGGTCGCACAAGGCTCCACTAACCATAGCATTTTCAGAGTTTGGGGGGGTGAGTTTAATGAAGACACCACTGAACAACCTGTTCGGGCAAAGTCTCGCAGTGGTCTTCTGTTCTAGTGAATTCACCCCGTTAGTACTTTGGAGGCAGAAAACGAAGACCAAGGAATGTTCACAGGTGCTTCCAGAGCGTGAGATTGCACTTCTAGTCATCTCACACGCACCCCGTCACCCCACAGTCACCAGGAATCATGAAGGAAAGATTCCAGTGGCTTAAATATGATCTCTTTTACCTTCCTCTTTCTTTGCCCAAAGCCCAGGGGGCTTCGAGGGCCTGATAAGCCTTCCTCTTTTCCAGGAGGTTTTCTGGGACCAACGGGATCTTTTTTCCTTGAGCTTCTTCTGCCATCTTTCCAGCGTAAGGGCTTGTGTCTTTCTTTATTTCACTCTTTCCTTTTTAACTGGTTATACTAATGAATGGGTTTAGTTTCAGCAGACTCGCATGTGCACATAAAACAGGTGGACCGTGTTTGTGCTCCCATCACCCACTGCCCCTCCCACAGCCCTGGTCTCACACCTGGGGGTGGTCCCCACATAATTTCATCCTATCCATGTCCCTTCTCTTGCAGCCTCTGCCCCCTCTCTTTCTCCCTCCCTCTGTCTCTCCATGGCCTGTGTCTAAGAGTAGTCCCCTTTGTGGTCTCGACTCAGGCTTTTCACATTGCAAATAGTGGCACAATATGTGATATTTGTCTTCTGAGCGTGATTTAACTTGCTCAACAGGATGGTCTGGCCAATTTCCTTCAAATGATAAGATTTTGTTCCTTTTTTTAAAAAAATGCATTTTGTATAGTGTCTCAGTATGCAGCTCAGGCTCATAGTGACCCTCTTGTTTTCAGCTTCCCCAGGAATGCACCACCAGCCCGCCCCAGGGATCAGGCCGGTGCCTCTGTGGTGCCGAGATCAAAACCTGGTTCCTGCGCTACACTAAGCAGTCTCGCCAGCTCAGGCTGCATATATTTTATTATTTCTTTTTTTTTTTTCATGTATTTGGTACAGACTCTCACTATGAGGCTCAGACTCATAGTGACCCTTCTGTTGTCAGCCTCCACAGTGCTGGGAATACAGGAGTGGGCCCCCATGGCGCTTCTCCATTGCCAACTCATCGTGCTTGGGAACAGGGCTGGCGCATCATGTTGGGAGGAGGATGAAGCGCTGGTCCTTTCTGTTGTGTTTTTTTTTTTTTTCAATTCATGTATTTGGGACAGGTTCGAACTACACAGCTTGGACTCATAGTGGTCCTCCTGTTTTCAGCCTCACCAGCGCTTGAATTACTGGTGTGCACCACCACACAGGGGCGGGGTCATGGGCTCAACATACCAGTGGGCGGGCAGGCCCAACTGTGTGGTGCTGGGCATCGAACCCCAGTCCCTGAGTTGCCTAAGCAGATACTTGGCCTTCTGAGCTATCTTGCTGGCCCTTATTTCTAGAGATTTTTTATATTCTTTTGATGATAAGATAAATCTCAGGGTTTGGTGAAGATCTATGCATGATGTTGATTAAAAGAAAGAGCCTGGATCATGCCTACACAAGCAAAATTTATTCCCTGTCTTTAACATGCACTTTTCAAAGGGGGATCTAAAGGACACTCCTTGGTCCAGTAGAAGGCAAGAAGGGAGGGAAGAGAAAGGACAGAAACATTACATTAATATGTCATTCATTTTTTTTGTTATCGTGACTGGAACTCAGGACCTTGTGCTTGTCAGGGAGGTCCTGCGCTGCTCAGCTATCATCTCAGGATCGTTTGATTCTATTGTATTTAGAATCAAGACCAACTGAAAGAAGCTCAGATTTCCCGCCTGACTAGGCTTTGCACTGGGAGGCCAAGCCAATGCGGGGAGAAATTCCTAAGTTTAATTGCATTCCCATTATACCCAGACTCACAGAAGATCCCAGAATGCCTGGAGACCAATGTTCAGGTGTTACAGTCTTTTCAGCAGGCTGGCTGGCTCTAAGATCAATACAGTCGCTCAGTGGTCAAATGCATTTCTGTGTACTAGGTCAAACTAGCAAGTCTCATTGTGCAGTAGCACTCTACGGTGTCCTGGCATCAATCCAGTCAAAGAATGTACAAGGTCTGAGACTGCAAAAGATAAAAGTACCAACTGAACAGAGAGACAAAAACGTTCAGGACCCACATATATGGAGAGACATTCCAAGGTGAGGACGAAGAAGGCCGCACACCTTGCGCATAGTCAGGCCTCCTGTAGCTGATCCCCAGAGCCAGTCAGTGAAAACGCAGTCCATCTCTTGGGGCTGTGTTTCCAGGGACCTTGGCATGCAGAACCTTACGTTTACATGAGAGATCAAAACACAAAGTCCAGGAAAGATCTACTTGGATGGGCTAAGGCTCAGGGACTTGCCCCTAGAAGGCACCGAGTCTTATTATGGGGCGAGAGAAAATTAAGCCGGTGAAGTAATGGCCCAGAAATACACAAAGGTCGGCCCGGAACAGGACGGAAAGCTCAGAAACAGAGACACACGGGTACGGGCCCTAAAGTCTCCGCGCGTTGGCAGCGGTGTGATGGGGTGTATAATGACCCCAGCTGAGAAAAGTGGCGATGGATCTGAAAATGATCTGCCGAGGCTTGAAAAGGTGAATTGCTGCGTGACATACAGCTAAACTACAATTGCGTGAACACAACACACTGCGCAACAAAATGGAGACTCCGCTGAGAGACTTCCCCAGGGAGCCCAAAGCTCTGTGTCACTCCAGGAACCTAGTGGCCAGCCCAGTGAACGGAGCACAGAACACCCCCCGGAGACCTAGGGGGCGCCACTGCGGTGTCGCTCAGGGCTCGCTGGTCTTCAGCCACCGTGGGGGGGGGGGAGTGGGCACGGAGAAGCAGCGCAGAGTGGGAGCAGGGAGGAGAGCGCGCGGGCAGTTTATTGGCCTTGGGCGGCAAAGCGGGAAAGCGACAGTCAAGCGGGACCTGCAAGAGGACCTCGTGTCTTCCCTCAGCACCTGACGCCCTGCGGACCGGCTGGAGGCTGAGGTAAGTGCAGGCTGGCCTCCACAAGGAGGCCCCACCGCCGCCTCTCTCCTCTCTGCCCTGCCTCCTGCTGGAGATTCCGCGTTGTTTTCTCTCTCCTGCACTTCAGCAGGGTCACCCTGCTGGCACCCTGCAGGGCTCGTGCGCCCTGCAAAAGCCTTCCCTGAAGCGGGGTCCCGACCTCGGGCCCCTGGGCGTAACCCGTCCACCTGGCCTTGGTTCAGAGCGGGTTCAGAGCTGGTATACGGGTGTGTGTGTGGGCGGGGGGTGCTGGAGGGCTTCGGGGTCTGGTTCGGAGGCGGTTCAGGGGTGGTTTGGGGTCTGGTTAGGAGTGGGTTCGGGGGGTTCAGGAGGGGCTAGGAGCTTGTTCAGAGGAGGCTCAGGGCCTGTGCGGAGCTGGTGCAGAGGGGCTCAGAGCCGGTTCACGTGTGGTACGGAGGTTGTTCGGGGGTAGCTCGGGCCTGGTTCTGAGGTGTTTCGTGCCCGGTTCCGGGCTGGTTCGGAGGGGGTTCGCGGGTCTGTTTCTGAGGTGGTTCGGGGCCTGTGCGGGGCTGGTTCCGAGGCGGCTCAGGCTCGGGGTTGGTTCACGTGTGGTACGGAGACTGCGGGGATAGCTCGGGCCTGGTTCTGAGGTGTTTCATGGCTGGTTTGGCGGTCCGTTTCACAGGTGGTTCGGGAGCTAGTTCGGACCTGGTTCTGAGGTGTCTCCAGGCTGGTTCGGTGATGGTTCGGGTGTCTTTCTCAGAGGTGGTTTGGGGCTTGTTCGGGGCTGTTTCTACGGTGGTTCAGGGCTGGTTCACGTGTGGTGTGGATGTTGTTCGGGAGCTAGTTCGGTGCTGGTTCTGAGGGGTCTCGGGGCTGGTTCGGAGCTCGTCGGAGGTAGTTCGCGTGTGCGCTTCAGAGGTGGTTTGGGGCTTGTTCCGGGCTGGCTCAGAGGCGGCTCGGGGCTGGTTCACGTGTGGTACGGAGACGGTCGGGGGATAGCTCGCGGCTCGGAGGTGGCTCGGAGGTGGTTCAGGGCGGGTGAGGAGGTGCAGCAGCGGTGCTGCAGGGGCAGAGCTTGCACTGCGGAGCGCCACGGGAGGCGCACGTGGACTCGCGCTGTCCGGGTGAGGAAGGCAGTGTGGCTGAGCAGAAGCTGGGGAGGCGACAGCCAGGTCTGCGGAAGGCCGTGGGGGAGGGGAACGTGCGGGGTCGGGGAAGGCGGAGCTCTTGGAATCCTGTGGAAAACCTAAGGCGGTGTGGGCCGGCTGTTGGCTACCTTGGGGCCAGGCACTCCGTAGGAGTTGGAATAAATGCTGGATGAATGAGAGATGGTGTGAATGAATGAAAAGGCGAAGGACGAAGAATAACTGCAAAAGGTCTCAGGGATGCAGGAGAACAGTATGAGTCCCTGAGGCGAAGAAGGAAACCGTTTCAAGGCCGAGCGGGGGATGATCAGGAGTAAGCAGGGCCCTGGCCGGATAGCTCAGTTGTTTAAAGCGCCTCTTGGCGCACAGGACCGTGGTTCGAGTCCCAGCTCCAGAAGCTATAGCAGACCAGCCCTTAAGGCAAGCTAACGTAGCCAAAAGAAAAAAGCCCTTCCCTCGCTTACTGCGCAGATTA
>NDGM011189523.1:0-14226 GCA_002564305.1 Octomys mimax
TTTTTTTGCTTTCTGGGAATCACCATTTTTGGGGGAAGCAAGCAAATGGAGCTGAGATTTCATCAGTGATGATGCAACTCAGCAGCTCAGGAGCTGGTGGAACCTTACATTTGGAATCACAGTCTGGTTCACATCCCAAAACTCCTGGAAAATCTCCAAGCATGCTTGGGTAGCATATGGATTGCTTGGACCCACTCAATTGATTTGGATTCAGTAGTTGTGGGTGCGAAGCCCAGAAATCTGTACAGACTGATTGCTCTTGTCTTGAGGTAAATTTGGGGAAGCCGCTCCAGGTGAAGGTAGGAGCTGAGCAAAGCTGTGAATTGTCACCTGTGGGGATACAGGATGGTGGGATGCCAAAGTGACAATTGCTGCCTCTTCTGGTAGGCTTTGCCATAAACAGAGTTCCAGGGGCTGCATTTCTCCCTGTGGCTGTGGACTCATTGGAGGTCTCATCCAACAAGGAGAAAAAAATGGAAGGAGACATCACAACTTGACAATGAGTGTTTCTCTTTACTAAAAAAAGAGACAGAAGCTTTGATCAAATTGCTTTGATAATATGATTGTGGATCACTCAACTTGGGGTTTTGGAGCATGGTTGAGATTTTTTTCTAGCACTACTTCTCTTGACAACAAGATGCTAGAGTTGGCTTAGATGGGTAACTGCTGGATTTCAGCCATAGACTTCAAAGTCTCAGAATATTTATGAAAGGAAGAAACATGTGAGATAACCTAGTCCAACCTTTCATGGTAGGAATGAAAGCATGCACTCCCAGTGATGAAGGATCTGTCCCCAGGCAGCTCAGGGGACAAGAGACCCCAAAGTAGGACAGACACGCCTACTGCACTGCCGGAAGTGTGTCTGGCTGCCTCACTGTTTTGGAGATCCTTTCATTGTGTGGATGTAGTGTATTGCATAGCAGGGACTTCGATTTGCTTCAGTAAGTAGAAAACGAGGACTCAAAATGTGCAAGGCATTGAGTGGCATGATAAGATAAAGGCGCATAAAAATAAAGGCCCTGTCATTTAGAGCCCACAGACATGGAAGTGGACAGCTGCAGTTTCACGTGACAAGTGCAAAATAGTGGTATGCAAAGAACAGCATAACTCCAGAGAGGAAGTGACTAACTCCTTGAAAGTCTAAACAAGTTTTCTCAAAGTCCAAAGTCAAAGCCCATCACAGCCTGGCAGTAAAAATGCTATGACCAAGGACTGGGGTTAATGCCGAAGCCGACGTAACCAAAGATCTTCTGTGAAGACCAAGGGAGTAAACATTGTAGGTATTGTGGGCTGTATGGTTTCAACTCCATTGTAGCACAAAAGCAGGCACAGTAAGTAAGCAAATGGACATGACAGTGTGCTAATAAAGCTTTATTTACAAAACTAGCACGCAGGATTTGGTCAGCCCGACATAGCCTATTGATCCTTGGTCTAAAGTATTATTGTAGCTTGGCTCTTTCATAGCCCTCAAAGGCCCATGTGGTAAAGGCTTAGTCCTCAGCTGGAAATGCTCTTGGGGGGGGGTGGAGCTTTTAAGAGGAAGTGAGGTCACTGAGGGCAGAGCCTTGAGGGGAGCACTTGTATCCTGCCCCTCCCTCAGTCTCTTCCTCTCTGCTAGCCTGAGGCGAGCAGTTTATTCCACCACTTACTTCCTGGTGGAAAACCTTGCCATGGAACCAACTGACTGTGGATGAGAATAGCTGAAACATGAGCTCAAACGAAAATTTCCTCTTTATAAGTTGTTTCTCTCAGACACTTTGTCACAGAAATGGAAGGCCGACTATAACTCACATATATGTATCTCTGAAGCAGGTCAAACTAGCTGGGGAGGAAATATGGTGAGGAAGAACTGAGGGGAAAAGTGTGGCAAAAGATGAATCTAGTCAGCTTGGTGAAGACCAGACCCAAAAGGGATTTGTATGGTAAGAAAATGCTCAGGCAAGTTACTTAGCTTTCCTGGGCCTCAGCTTCCCCATCTGTGCAATGGGAATAAAACCAGTTCCCTGGAAGGGCTGTTGTGGATATTATCTGGAACAAATAGCATAAGTCCCAGAATTTAATAGTCATTGGAAAATTTGCCTGGTATCAATGTTACTTTCTCTACAAGGGATGCACTTAGAGACAGAGACATAGTATTGTCATGAGCTGAGGGTGGGTTCTGTTGGTAAGATATCCTGTTAGTCCAGCAAGTTAAACAAGGAGAGACACTATTTGGTCACAGTTCCAGCACAGATGTCATCAGGGAGGTTCCTTCTTGGAGGTTCTTGCTCTAATGACTTCCTAATGTCCTACTTATTTACTGTAATCTCAATGGGAGTGCCTTTGTTCATTTCCTTCACTGAATGAAGAAGGCTTTGAAAGTGGACTGTTCATTTCTGCAGCCACCGCACAGCCAGTAGGCTCGGTGAATGTTGATGAAGATGCCTTTCTACCTGTCCATCTATCTGTGCGTGGTACCTTTCATTCTTCCACTCTTTAGATCCTTCTTTTTATCCTTATCATATAGATCTTTGTTTTTATACCAGTCATGAGATATACATTTTCGAAAACATTTTATGTTCCAGGCATTATCCTTAATAATGATCTATGCCATATTACATCTTATACAATAGTTTAAATTTTAATAATAATAATAATAACAATAACATTGAGATAAGTTCTATTACTTCCATTTTATATATGAGGAAACCAGGCTCAGAAGTTTTGATCCATATCTAACAGTAAGTGGCAGAACTGGGATTTGAAACAAGCCTCCTGCTCCTTTTTGTTTATTTGTTTTGTTTTGAGACAGGGTCTTACTATGTAGTTCCAGCTGACCTTGAGCTCACTATGTAGCTTAAGCTGGCCTCCAACTCATGGGGATCCTCCTGCCTCAGCTGCCTGAATGCTAAGATAATAGTGTGTGCTGCAATGCCTGGCTGGATTCTCTAGCCTGAATTTATGCACCGTCTTCTGACATTCCAAGTTATTCTATGTAAATTAATGTCTTCTCTCAATCAGAGTACTTCTTATTTTTATTTTTTTGATACTAGGAATCAAACTCAGGACCTCAGACTTTCATCCCTCAGGCCAGGAAGGTGCAGTGTCATTGAACTGTATCCCCAGCCCTTTTCTCTCAACCAGATTGAGATTCATCCAGACTGCTTCTGAGTACACTTCTCTTTCTCTCTGTGTGTCCAATCTAATACCAAAAACCTGACATTTACTAAGTACTTGGAGAATCAACTTGCAAATATTGGTGTCCCTTGGTCACCTAGAGTGCTCCAAAGGATGCACTACAAATTTGCTCTGGTCTTTGGGAATCACTGCTCTTTCGACAGATGGTAAGAAGGAAAATATTGTTCTCTGTTTATATGCTGAGCAACATTATAACAGCTGCCTGACAACACAGGGCTGCCGTCTATCACCCGAGCACCTGGGCACTGCAGTCATCAGCACAGAATCACAGAATCACGGTCTCCGCAGAGCACATCTGATCCTAGAGATCCTCTTGAGAGAACACTTCCTTAGTCAAGTCAATGCCAAGGCTCCCTGAACTAAAGAGTCTTTCTTTTAATAGTGGTGGCTGCTAACACCCGTGGTTTATTCTTTTTTAATAAGAAGGACCAACCTTGCTGTCTTCATCTGTCCATTTTCACTGCAAACAGGGAGATGGGAGGAAGGCTATGAGGCACATGCATCAGGTTTCCAATTGTCCAGAAGCTGATCCTCACCACCAAACAGG
Source organism: Octomys mimax (assembly GCA_002564305.1). Lineage (NCBI taxonomy): Eukaryota > Metazoa > Chordata > Mammalia > Rodentia > Octodontidae > Octomys > Octomys mimax. The sequence goes on from NDGM011189523.1 coordinate 3,725, forward strand.
GACTCTCTCATTTAGCATGGATGGTCTTCGCAGGAGTGCAGTTCCCGGTGACTGGCTTCCACTCTGGAAGTCTGGAGCCCAGATCCTTGCCATAGTCTCAGACATAGCTCAGAGGCCAAGTGGTGCATCGTGGGTATGTGATAAACAATGGCAGCTTGGTAGAGTGGTGACAGAAGCCGGGACGTCTCAGGTCCTTGGTGATCTCCTGGCCAGCAGGCATTTGTGCCTGACACTCGACATCCATTGCTCAAAGTCTCATCTTCCAGTTTTTCACTGGTGTGGAATACTCTTAATAGGTTGCCTTTTTGTTTCATGAATTCTGAGTGACATGGTATGAAATATAGAATTTGATTAACAGCCTCCTAGTTGTTGTCTAAATACTATCCTCTTTTATCCAAAACTGCTAAAGGATGGCTTTTATTTCCTTTAATCCCATATTTCCATGGTACTAACAAGCAAGAAGATGCTTCCCAAGCAGGGACTAAATTAGAAATCCTTACATTTACTATTTATCAAGTGACCCATCCGGTAAGTGTGGAAGCCAGTGTTTCCTTTGCTCAGGCCTGTGTCCCAGAGGCACAGACAACTGCCTCATAGACTCTGAGTACTCTGGTTAATTAGTAAATTAATAATAAAAGAGGAATCTATTTATGGCTGGATGAAGACTCAGGTTTTTTCACATTTAGATTCTGCCATGGATGGAGATGGGGCATCTGCACTCTGGCATGGAGATCACAGCAGAAGTAGAAAACTCCTCACTGGACTTTGTGATGGTGGCTGCCATCTACATGCAGATGCATAAAAATCATACCTTCAGGCGGTGTGGATAAGGTCCACATGGTACATACATAAGACTTGGATCCCATCCCCCAGAAACATCAATATGTTTATGAAAGATGCCCCAAAACATCCCAAATTTGAAACACTTCTGCTCTTAAGCATTTTTTTTTTTAAATTTTAGTAAGGGCCTACAGGGTCTCACTACATCGATTGGACTCGTAGTGATCCTCCTGTGTTCAGCCTCCCACAAACTGGGATTACAGGCATGCACTACCACGCCCAGTCTTAATCATTTTCTCAGCGTGCCCTGGAGGTGGGGCCGGCATCGCACACTGGGGACTGAACCCCGGCCGCTGGGTCTGCTTAAGCAGGTCTTTAGCATTTTTGCCACAGGCTACTCACCCTGAGCACAAACTCGCTCTTATTACTACATTATACAGATGAAGAAGACAAAGCGCAGCAAGATGAAGTTGTCTTTCTACAGTCTGATAGTTCATTAATAATGGAGGTGAAATTCCCAGTATGGACCTTATAATTCCAGTTTATGCTTTTTCTATTCTCTCTAATGAAGCAGACAAGAGGAGGAGGGGAAGGGGGAAAAGGACTGTAAAGAAACAGGGAGAAGAAAGGAAGAGAAACTAGCAGGAAAGAGAGACTGGTTCAGAGAGAAGGAGGTTGGTTTAAGGATGGGTCTCATCCTTGGATAGCAAGGCTTTCTTTTCTTTCTTTTTTTTTTTTGTGGTACCAGGGAATTGAACTTGGTACCTTGCACTTGCCAGACAGATGCTTATGCTGCTGAGCTATCTCCCCGCATAATCCTGTTGGCCCAACAAGGCTTTCTTGATGATGTTACTTTCTGAGCATAAACAGAAAGAGGCAACTCTTCCTCTTGAAGGTCCAAGGATTAAAGAACAAGAACAGCAGCAGCAACAACAACCACAGTAGCAACAGTGACAGCAACAGCAACAACCACCACCAGCCCAACCACCACCACCTACCTCATATAATGCAATCCAAGACAGAACATAGAAGTCTAAATAATTGAATAAATCTAGTTCTCCCTTCTTTCCCCCGCCCTCTGAAATTCATTGGCACTTATACTTGTCTTACAATTTAATTTTCAATTACAGTTTTCTCATAAAAGACATTTGCATATGCAAATGTTATAATGCCATATTTACTTGTAGTTCACTCCACATGAACAAATTACAATTTACAGATTAAAAAAACAAACTCAATAGGTTTATCATGGGTTCCCCTATGAGCTGCTGACAAATAAGTCTTCCAAGGCCATCTCCATTGATGTTGCCCTGGCTGGCCATGCTCCAGCACAAGTGACACAGTTTCCAGGTCCCTGAGCTTGCTGTGTCTGCCTTGACCTTGTGCTGTGGGTATTTTCTCTACTTGGAAACAGACTCTTTTGTTAGTCTTGTCACCATTCTACCGGCCAATGCTTTCTCACTCCCTTGGGAAAGCCTTCCTCGCCCCCATATGTAATGGCTCAAACCTGCTTGACATGCCAGGTGTCCACACACAGAGATGCACAGGGAAACATTTTCCACTTAAAAGCTAGGAGAGCAGGTCTCCCTCACCTTTGAGCCTTGTCATGGGAAACCTGGCAAATGACTCTGGCTTGTAGTCTTCACTAAAGGATGAAGATCAGTGAGACCCCAGCCCTGGCTCATCTGTTTCTGATGCATGGCCCATGTGTTTCCAATCCCCATCACCTCCAGGATACCTCTGTGAGTCAGTGTGATGTGTGATCATCTTCTTGCTCCAGCTCTGCTTTTCTTGGGGAAGCCTGACCAGTGGCTGCTTTCTGACTGCTGACCTTCGCTGCTGGCAAGGGGTGGAACCATGGTGGGCCATGTGCTCAGCAAATTGGAGAGAGGGGAGCCAAGGCTCCTTCTAGATGAGTCCCCAGAAGCTCCAGTGCTGATCAGAGCTGCCAAAGCCAGCTTGGTTAGAGGCATTGCTCCACTGGAGTCCTAGCCTCCAAAGTCCCTCATTCGTCTGGGCCTGGGGTGATCGCAGCTCAGTGAGAAGGAGAGAGCGGGGTGCAGCAAGAGCATGGTGGTCTGACGTGCCTTTGGTTGGAACCTCTTTCCCGCCTAGAGCAGAATGGCGTGCAGTTGTAATGACAGTCCACCGGGTTGTAAATAAAACATCTCTGGTTAAAGTGCGAGGCGGTTGGGACGGCACCTCTTGCATTTGGCAAACCTGTAATGATTCACCACCCTCCCCTGCCACCTTCCTAGCTGGGGTGAGCATTCTTTTTAGTCTTGGCTATTTCTATATCCGGGACACATTTCTCTTCCTGAATTCACAAGAGCAGAGTACAATTTATCTGCTTGCAAGAGTGTCTTACCTATTAAGCTAAGAGTTAGCTACCTCAAGGGCAGGGATTCTGTCCACTCATGTCTGCTCTGGGAACACAGGGGCCCAACAGATATTTGTTGTCTGAAATGCGTGTCCAGAAAAACTCAGCCCAAATTTATTTTGTTGCCAAGAAAAGATGAGTAGGAGGATCAGTTTGAAAGATTCAACCATCTGTGCTTTGCAGTTATATTAATGTTTGTTAAGAATGTGCTAAATGCCCCTTTAAAGTAATAACCAACATCTGTACGGTGTTTTGCAATGCACTGTTGCTTGTATAGACACTTCACAGGCACATCCCCACTTTCGGGGCCGGGAAACTTACCCAGGAACCAGTCTGCAGAAGTAGCATAGCATATGGGCCAAGAATGCACATTTTGTATCAGTGTGTATTTGAGATACTTAATAATTGCGTTCATCTTGGGGAATTTACATATATGCAAATTGTATCCTAATCATTTTTACATATTCTTCCCTGTTTACTGTCATCTCATGCTATTCCCAGATCCCCTATTCATTTCCACGAAGTCTATATTCCTGTTTGCTATCATCTATCCTTTATTTTGCTCTTTATCTATAACTGGGCTTCTTATGCAAGAGAAACCATGCAATATGCATTTGTCTGTGTCTAATTTATTCCACTTAGCATTACGGCCTCCAGGTACATTTATTTTTCCCATTATTTCTATTTATTCTTCTTTATGGCTGAGTAGTACTCTACGGAAGTACACACTTTTCAAAATGAAACAGACTTGGGTTGAAACCAGGATGCTACCAGCTACTTGGCATGTAATGGTGGACAAATTGCTTGATATTTTTACTCTCTGTCTCTACATCTATATAGTAGGAACGAAGATATGTTCATCAAAGTGCTTTAGGAGGAATAAGTGAGATTATATAAACACCCATGTATAGCTTGCTCCATGGCCAGAGTAATGATAATAGTATCATATACCTATTAAACAGTACAGCTAGACTAAGTTCCAGGCTTTTCCAATTTCATGATTTGTCCACTGTATTAATCAAATGTTGCCTACTAGAATTGTTTTCCAAGGGCCAGTGAGATAGCTCAAGCACAGGGACAGGGGTTCAATCCCTGGTACCGCATGCTCTGCCAGCACCACCCTTGGGGCGCGCTGAGCCAGTGACCCAGTCTGGGCATGGTGGTGTGTACCTATAATCCCAGAGCTGGTGAGGCTGAAAACAGGAGGATGACCAAGAGTCCGAGCTGCTAGTGAGACCCTGCACAAAATACAACAAAATATAATAAACAAAAGAGCAAACAAACAAACAAAAATGACCCACTAGAACTGTTTTCCACTTCACACATCTATTCAAAACCAATTCACATAATCAAATGACAATAGAACTATGTGTGAACTATATTTCTATAGAGATGAAGTTAATGTTCCATATTCATATATATTCACTTGATTGAAATGTGCAGTTCCTGCACAGAGTAGGTGTAGAATGTTTGTCACATAAACAGTCTTCAATATTCTTTTTTCTTTTGCTTGCAGGTGCTGAATGCTTTAACTAAGCATGAAAATACCATATTGACATGATGTGTTGAATTGTCAAAGCCAATCCCATACTCCCTGGCCCACAAAGTAAGCTGTCTGTGACAGGAACCTAGGGAAACTCGGTCTTGGGCTCTGAGGAGATGGGACCACAAATCTAGAAAATCACCAGCACTGCTTGTAATGCGCAATTGTACTATGCTCATCTCAGGTATTAGACCAGGTGTTTTATAGACTTCACAGATAATTTTCACCTGAGACATAGGCATTACTTTCACTTTCCCAATTTTACTAAAGAGAAAACAGATCTAGAGAGATGAAGGAACTTGGTCTAAATGATGAATATAGCAAATAGCAGAGCCGTGAACAGAGATCAAATTTTTTCTCTTCAAAAGCTGTTCTGTTTTACCTGCTTCTCCCTACATTTTGCACGAAACAGAGGCTCAGTAATTGCTGAACCAAGACATGATAAACCTAATAACAAACAGAGGGCATGTGATGATAGCTAGTTATAATCAAATCTCATTTAAGAGCTTCAAATTGCTTGCACAATAGAAGATTGCTGACAGCATATGCTTGTCAGAATAACTACATTATGTGAAGGCAATTCACTTAAACAGGAAGCAAAGACCGAATTAATGAATTAAACCTAGTGCAGAATGCCAGTCTCTGCCATTGGACTTGTGTAAAACTATCATTGTAACATGTTGTTGTCTTTCAAATCAAAAGTAAATTGACTGGCTGCTGTTATGTTTTCATGTATTTGAAAAAAAAAAACCCAGGAAAATAAGCATTAAGCATCCCGGATCGAGTGGAGGCTGATTTGTACTATGAGGCGAGGAGGCATAGATTATGACTGAGTGAACTTTAGCAATGACCAATGACTTGTCCAACTGTTATTACTACATCTGTAACAACATAATACTTTTCTCTAGCTCTTTGCAGTTTGAATGTGATCACCCACTCTTGTGCATTTTAACCCTCCAGGCAACACTCTAAGGTGTACAGGATCATCCCCTTCATATTACTGGTGGGGAAAATGATATTCATGGGCTCAGATAACCCACCCAAATGTGCCCATTGTTAATGGAACAGCAAAGAAAAGAATAGAGGTCTTTAAGGAAATTCTTTCCTTCCAAGCATTTTGATGGTGGTAGTGAGGTCCAGGGAGAGATGTTGATCTCTCCAGTCACTTTGCTCCTTTTGTATGTTGTTTTGTCTTTTTTTCTCTTTCTATGGCCTATCCTGAGAACCTAGCATGCTCTGTCTCTGAATGGAGCAATGGGAGTTGTTGCATGTTGGCTTATATTAATTTGGGATAAAAGACAGTGTAGAATGCAGCACCATGAACTTCTTACAATGCTTGGATTTCCTAGTAATTTCTATTGGATTAGTGGGAAATAGCCAATAAAACAAAACCAAGATACCTGTCTAGGAAACCATGTGGTTGTAATTTCTTGTGATGACAGCAGACCTAGAATGATTTGTCTGTCCCTACGGGTTAGCCACAGGCACCATGCCTATTAAGAAGCCACAAGGGATTGCGAAGAAAGAAAGATTGCAAAGATTACGGATTATAGCAAAACTGAATAATGGGCCCAGGGTAGAATCATGATCCCTAATCATCTTTAGGCTGCTGCTGACTTACTGTATTATAACCCGAGTGGCCGTGCACTCTACAGAAACCAGGTTCTGACCTGTGCTGAAACTACTGGCTATGAGACGTGGACAAGAGGAATAGTTACCGGACTCAGGCGGAGTAGAGAGAAATCTGGAAATAAACTTGTCTCCTGTACAGTGGACACTGCAAACACTGAGCAGCTGCTGACTGGGAAATTAAAACACAGACTCACATGGAATCTGTGGAGGACAGACCATTTCTTCTCCCTTTGCATCATTTAGACAGATGTTTGGTGTTCCTTGTGCTTTCTTTCCTTGGCATCTCATTTCTGACCTTTCTTTGTCAACTGTTCAGGCAGCGTGGGGGTACCATTTACCTACCTGCTGTGCCTCCATCTGCCTCGGAACACCCGGGCATGCTCAGCCTCTGCACATTCAAGGCAATCTGATGGGGATTTGCTTCCCGAAGTCCTTTTCTCTTTGTACACAATACATCAAGCGGCAAACAGTGACCGTGGAACCCACCTCGGTGAAGTCAACAGATGCCAGGTACTTGTTTGGAAGGCAGCTGAATTAAATGAGACAGGATTGCCATCTGCAAATTAAAACAACTGCTTTTCTGCTAGGGTTCTGTTAAGGCTCACAAGGCCCACGGAGAAGAGTTAATTACACCAGTCGCCTTGAACTTCTTGAGTACCGCAAGAGGAAAATGCCTGTTCTTAGCTTGTTTCTGGTTCCACTGTTAAAACGCAAGCAAAACTGAGCCTGAAAATAAGCCTTATGCAGCTAGAACGTCCTCATACAGAGACACAGTTGTCCAAGCGGGAAGGAAGCCAACTGGGAGAGCACTTTCTCTTACTGCTAGAAGACGGAGCTCACGGATGTTAAATGCTTGGCTCAAAGTCATATAGATGGTTATTATTTTTAATAATTAATTAATTAATTTGGTACAGGGTCTCACTATACAGATGACCTTATAATGACCTTCCTGTCTCAGCCTCTCCGGTGCAGGGATTACAGGCGTGCACCACTACACGGGGTTTCGGTGGCCAGCACTACACGTGCAGGGTTCTGGGGCCAGCAAGGCATGTGGTACCGGAGAGCAAACCTGGGTCCTTGAACTTGTCAGGCAGCTGCTTAGACTGCCAAGCTGTCTCCCCAGCCCAAGGTTGTATAGATTATTGATAGCAAAGATGAAAATGATCACTTCCCTCCTGGGCTGGCAGTAGGGGTCTCAGTTTACTGTATTAACTTTCATTTCTGCGTATAGAGCACTAAGATGTCCTCTCTTATTCAAGCAGGGTTTTCTTGTGTCTTAAGTTCAATTGCATAATATTTAATAATTGATACTAAACAAATACAACCATGTGTCATGCATTTTGTATAAATGTATATTATATATGTACACACACACTAAATTTAACAGGTAATGTCATAAATTTTCTTATTCTTTCAACAAATATTTGTTTAGGATCTTTGATAAAGGCACTGAAATGGAGGTTGTTGGCATTTTTAAAGGTAAATATGAGAAAATTACAATAGAGTGGAAAAGGAAAGAGACAAAAGGATATAATTTTAAGAATGCAATCAAGGAAATGTATTAATTACAGCTCACCCAAGTTCTTATCCATATCAATAAGGCAAAATACTTGAGACATTTTAAAACAGCAAAAATCTTAACTTTAAATAGGATTTGTTAGTTCAGGGGACTAAAGCACCTGCTTAGGCAGAAAGCAGCAGCTGGGGTTCAATCCCGGCGTGCTGTGCCAGCCCCGCCTCTGGGCAACCCTAAGACAGTAATTGAGACTGGGCGTGGTGGCACATGCTTATAATCCCAGCACTTGGGAGGCTGAAAACGTGCAGATCATTATGAATCCGATCTGTGTAGTGAGACCCTGTACACCCTGTACTAAATACATAAAAAAAAAAATAAATAAATGGGATTTGTTTACTTAGGTAGTTATTTGAAAAAAATTGTGTTGGTGGTTGGCATATTATAATTGTGCATAATTTGAGGAAACAGTGGGATGTTTTGATACATGGATACTTTGTGCAATTATCATAACAGGATAGTCAGTAAATCTATGACCTAAAACATTCATCATTTCAGTGTGGTAACAAAGAGTTCTCTTCCAGCTGCTTTGAATGACTTTTTTTTTTTTTTTTTTNTTTGCTGGCTCAGGCTGCTTTAAGGGCAGGTCTGGTAATGCAGATGGAGGTGGGGATCAAACTGCAGTATCCTGTGCCTGACTGCATTTGCATGAGCAGGCTCAGTTGCTTTGAAATATGCGATGCATTATTGTTAACTCTGGCCATCTCACTATGCAAAAACCCCAGAAACTATTTCTTCTGTCAAACTGCACTCCGTGGTCAACCTCTCTCCATCCTTCCTACTCTACCTTCTTTATCCTCAGGTAACCACTATTCTAAGTCTCTGTTGCTGAGTAAAGTTTTATTTTTATATTTATTTATTTATTTATTTTTTGTGGTACTGGAGATTGAATTCAGGGCCTTGCACTTGCCAGGTAAGCACTTATTCTACTGAGCTATCTCCCTGGCCCTGAGTAAATTTTTATTTTCTGCCTATGAGTGAGATCATGTGGTTCTTGTCTTTCTATGTATATTTCATAGGACATGTCCTTCAGCTTCATCCACACTGCTGCAAATCACAGGGTTCTATTTTCTCAAAAGGCTAGAGCATGTCTCACAGTAGATATAGACCACATTTTCTTTTTTAGTTCATCCATTGAGAAATACTTGGGATGATTTCATTTCTTGGTTATTGTGAATGGTGTTGACCTAACAGGGTGTGGGGTGGGCAGAGTTCTTTTCTATGCATTGATTTATGTTCTTCAGATATTATAACCAATAGCAGAATGCTGAATCTAACCAGAAGTAAATGAACTATTACTTTCAGTGAATCAGAACTGGTTTTACTAGTTCTTCTTTGGGACAGAAAAATAAACCATGGAGAACATAGGGCAATTAGGCGGGATAACATTTAGAAATATAGGTGTTCAGAGCCCAGGTTTTCCTGAAGGCTGCACTTCCATCTAGCTCAGTTTTATTTTGTGCAAAAGAACAGCACAAGATTTCACTGTGTAGGCTAGAAGATAGAATGTGTACAGAGTCCCCTGCCCATAGTCTCACAGACAGCACCTGAAATTGCTCATTGTCTTTCTGTTTTTCTAAAAATGTACTTCCAGATAACTTTTTTTGGGTTGCCTCCATATTTCCGAGTTGTCTGGCAATATGTACATCATAAGATGGCATCATGAGGACCAAGAACTCGGGATGATGGTAGTAAGGCTGTAGCTCTTATGAGCTGGAGCCATTTAGAAACAAGATCATTCTCACTGGTGTGTTCCAATTTTCAAGCAGAACAGTAGAGTTACACATGTTAGACTTCCTTTTATCAGAGAAAAAGAAACCAAAACCTTTTCCCACCTACTCAGCCAGAATAGTTAAGGGACAGGAATGCCTATTTCTTGGTATTAGCTTTGTCCAGAAGGTAAAGGACTTGAGTGCCCTTACTAAAAATAGCTTTTCCCAGATTTGTCCAGTGCTGATGGAGCTCAGGGCTGACCCCTGGGAGGCACAAGGTGACTTGTGGGTAGCTGTCATCCACATTCATGGTCACAGGGCAGTGCCATCATGGATAGTTGGAGGAAGGAGCAAGTGTGGACATGTGTTAATGCCTCAGAATGTGTGAAATCCTCACCCCCCCTTGGCGATAGATGTGAGTAGAGAAGAATACAAAGCAGAAGAAAATCTAGGTGAAACAGTGTCCTAGAAACAAGACCTATTTATGTCAAAAAGTGGGAACCTACAGTCTGGAAATGGACAGAAGTTTCTAGTCAATGGCAACAGTGGGACCAGAAGCTTGAGGTGCTGAATTTTCAGTCATGGTTCCTCTTGCCATCTCATGGCTTGCTTCTTGACCTTTCCTAAGGTAGTCTATTGGACCACAACATGAAGTTGCAGATGAAAAGCATTGTTTTCAATATTTCAATCCTACTTTCCCCTCAAAGGAGTGCACTCAGAGCCTCAAAATGGAAAGTGCCCAACCCAGACCCTACAGAAGTTAGTGAGAGAATCTGACAGAGCTCCTTTCCCTCTTTTTTTTTTTTTTAAATAATTTTATGAGAAACAAATACCAATGAGACAGTTTCAAAACCAATTAGTAGGACAGTTTCAATAATTAAT
>NDGM011189526.1:0-13644 GCA_002564305.1 Octomys mimax
TACCACACATTTAAAGCAGGCCCCCCAAAAGTCAGTGAGAAAGTCTCCCACAAAAATAGGAAAACTGACACTAGAGAAAACTTGAGATAATTCATGCTACTGAAGAAAAATATCTTTAAATAATCTCTTGAAGAAATTTCTGAATAATTGCCATTCATAAAATGAAAATACAAGCTACAAAATCAGATTATTTTTCAGAATTAAAAAATTATCTTGCATAGCCCTGATAAAAAGAAAAGGTCTTATACATCATTTGGGACAAATACATGTTAGAAATAAATGCTAAGTATTATTAAGGTTATGTGATAAAACAACAAGTGACTCCAAATTATATGACAAAGTATAAAAGACAGGAATATTCCAAGAGTTTCCAAATATGTCAACTCCAAAGTGAAGGAACAGAAAAGCAAGGTTTGTGAATCAGTGTTTGTTTATTTATTAATTTATTATTATTTTTATTTCTGAGCCTTGTCTGGCTACGTAGTTCAGCCTGGGCTTCAGCTCACTATACAGCGCGGTTGGCCCCGAACTTGCTGTGAGCCTTCGGTCTCAGTCGCCTGAGCGCTGGGACTGCAGGACGTGCCACCGTACTCAGCTGTTTTTACTCTCCTGAAGGACAATTTTCTGTAGCTGAAGGCGTTGCCTTAGATGGAAAGTGCTCAACACAACCCATTTGGGAAAAGCATACCCTTCGGCATCTCATCAGGTATCATCAGATGGTGACACCCGCACGTTTTGTATCAGCCAGAAGTATAGAAAAGAGTCCTGAGGAAGTAATTTTCTCCTTCAAACTCCCCGTTTAGCATCCATCAGCCACATGTGAGAGCGTACGTCTGACTTTTTCAGGGTTTTATCTCCTGATGCCTCCTTTGCGGAACTTGCACAAATTCACATGCATGTGCTGTTCCTACCATAACCCACGGGCAGCAGGTCTAGACACCGATATCCAAAAGGGCTCCAGACTCGTGGTCCCGGGAGGAGACTGTGAGAGAAAGGAACAGATGAAAACTGAAGTCCCACACAGGGTTGGGTCGGTGGCTGGTGCCTTAACCAGAAGGAAAGACCATGGGGTGTGCCAAGCGGAAGATGCGGGGACACTCTCCCCCCTGGGGGAGGTGAGGTACTCAAGGACCTTTGCTTTCAACCCAAATAAATCTTATTTATCAACTTTTATGGTTTAATAAAAACTGTTTTATTGTGATTTGTACAGCCCTCAGAAATCAGTAGTTGGGTATTTCAAAATTTAGGTCTATTATTTCCATATTTAGAGAGAGAAAAATTGTATTAGTCAAGCCTGAAGGACAGGCAGCATTTCTAATCAAAGTTTTTTTGCTTAAGAGCATTCTGAGTAATGGCTAGTGCAGAATAGCTTCAGCTGGATTTAAATAAAATTCTGATCATCATCTCATAGTAATTATTGCATAGGAAGAAAATTATTTATTGCAAGACCTCGCAGGCAGTAGCAGAATATGTTCTGCTCTGAATAGATACTGCAGCGCAGACAGGCGGCTATTTTTTCAGCATGTATGTTTATAGGTTGAATGTAAATGTATGTAAATGCTTCAATTTCAACATTTTATTATTGTTCAAACAACTTTCCAAGAAATATCCAATAAATAATTTAAAGCTTTGCTGGTCATTTCTTTCTTAGCATCTTCTCTTGTCTACAGTTTGGCCCTCTGGATATCTTACCTCCTTCTGGATATACAGCTAGGTTCCACCTAAAATTGCTAAAGTTGTTATTTTCTATGATTTTTATTTTTTTAAAGTTGTTATTTTTAATTTTGTACTTGTTTTCAACACGCCCTAGCTTATGAATATGTAGGGAGGAATTCAAAGAAGGGCCTCCCTGTCGTGCCCCTGGAAATTTTCTCAGTGGATATTAAGGCCACTGTGTACTGTGTGAACAGGAAGGGAAGGCAGAGAAAGAGAAGTAGTGTGTCCTCGTGGCCTGCTGGGGCTCCTGGAACAAAGTCATTGTTCTTTGCTGAGCCTTGCATTAGGTCTGCCAGAGAACTCTAAAGGGGGTAAAAGGCACGGTCGTTATACTTAGTCAATATTTTATTTCATTCGTGCATGGATATCTAACTTAATTCCCAGAAGGATTTGTGGCAGCTCCTCACAACAAGAGGTGAACCAAACCCTTTTTCCTTTACTTCCTCCCCCAGAGCCTTCGACTCTCTTGCTGCTCTTCTAGAAAGTTTATAAAATGAGAGTCTGCAGGTGAGGTGACATCTCTGGAAAGTCACCAGCAGCGTAAACACTGATGATATCTCAGAGCAGAACTTTGCTAACCGTGTAACAGGGGCTAGCCCGTGTCAGTGCGGCTCAGCATGCCTGACACCTGTAGACATTCCAAAGCTTTTGAGAAATCCACAACTTAGGAATGGATGAAGCTCCTGCAGTCCCACAGGAAGGCTTTCTCTACTCGCCCATTCTCCAGAGTGGGACAGAGATACGTGTCACAGAGAAAGAGGCATAGAAACAGAATAAAAGAGAAGGGAGATGGAAGGTTTGATGACCTTGGAGCTCAACTGTGTTAAACTTTCCCTAAATTCTATAGAAACCAACAAAATTCAAGATCCTAGCTTGGTAGCAATGTCCATGGGCTGGTGCTAAAGACTCAAATGACTCGTGCTAAAGATCTCTGAGTAAATTCCTTTAGGTTCAGGCCCCAGAACCAGCTTCAGCCAGATTTACATCATTGTTGCAATACCTGAATAGAAGTTAACTGCAGGTTTACGGGAATCTCAGATTTTTGCCACCATGGACATGGAGAAGGCTTGGTTGCTAGACTGGCTCACAGCAGTTCTTTGGAACTAGAATGTCCTGAGACATGCTATCTTCCCACGTCCTCCTTTAAGTTGGTAGCATGGACTAAGGTGCCTGGAAACATCTGGAGGTTTCCAAATGGTCTCATATAGAAAATTTTGCTCTTGCTCTGTATAAAGTGGGTGACATCCAGCACCTGTAGGAAGCAGTACAGATGGCACTAGTTTCTTTATAGTCACCAGAGCACAGGGCTTCACTGGAAACTGTCATGTAATAAATAGGACCTTACAGTTTTCTTCTTTTTTAAGTCTTTAGTAATCCCAAGCTTCTAACTGTGGCTGAGTTTTCTTGGCAATGAGATATGCTACCCAAAGGTTTTATATCGGAGCACTCTGAAGTCTTTGCAAAAATCCAATTCTTTCCGAGGCGTGGTATGGATGTACATGGAGTGTGCGGAAGGCTTTCTGCTGGTTTCTGTTGCTCCGGCTTCCTGCACCCAGGGCCAAAGTTTTAGAGCAAGAGCACAGTGCTTCTATCACAGATTGAGCCATTTCTCTCATGGGCATTTTCAGCTTAGAACCCAAACATACAAGAACAGGCATCCATGACCATCAAGATAGAAAACTTTCTGGTAACATGACGCATCTCAGAACTGTCCCAGACATACAATGTGTGACTGGTGATAATTTTTCCTTGCCTTATCAGCGTTAGTTTGTTATGAAACATTAATAATATGGTAACCCTTAACAATTATTATTTTTTTTTACAAAGACAATTTCTACTAACAAGGAGAAAAAGAAAAAAGAAACAACAAAAGAAAGGAAAAACAGAGATCTGGCTATGACTCAGCTAAGAAATGGTACAGAGCTGTGGCAACTTCAAAGGGTGAAAAATTTAAAAATTATGCTGAAGCTGGGAATTGACCCAGCAGTGAATAAATATTTATGATACTGAGGCTTGAGTAACATATTTTAAAAAATAAATTTGCATATACTTCATCAGCATAGAAAGAAATTTTAGAAATGAGACAGAAGTTATGTGGGATAGTGGATATTTAAAAGATCTTTTGGAGTCAGATTTATAATCCTTCTGCCAATCCCAGTTTATCATGGTATTTTGGTAAACCAGAAACTAGAAGTTTGGAATCTTCTGTTGGGGCATCTATATCATTAGCTGTTGGGAGCTGCTATGGCTGGAACTTGATCATGTGTGGGAGGGCAGGACAAGGCCTCAGTGTCTGAAGCGTCAAGCTACCTCAGTCCTGAGGAAAGCATCCTGCCTGGACAGTTTCAGCCATTAGTTGCTAGGCAACATTGTGTTTCTTGTTAATAACTCTGCACGAATATAGATAGACACTCGTACTGTGGTTGGGAAGGCCATTTGCTCATCAGGCAAACAGATCTCCCCCGAGCCCAGCTCTGGTCTCTTGTCTTTTTCTCATTCCTGCTGCTGTTGAGATGAGTTCTACAATTAGCATGCTGACAAGGAAGACTGCAGCCACAGATGAGACTACGTCAAATTAGAAGCTTCTGAACAGTAACAGAAACAATCAGTAGCATGAAGAGATAATGTACAGAATGGGAAAAACATTGCCGGCTATGTTTCAGGCAGAGAACTGATATCTAGACTATATAAAGAGCTCAAAAAATTAGATGCCCCTTAAAATAAAAGACCCAATCAAAAAATGGGCTACTATTTAGTGAATAGCTACTTCTCAGAAGAAGTAAGAATGGTCAATTAGGCGCATGAAAACATGTTCACCACTGCTGGCCATTAGAGAAATGCAAATTATAACAATAATGAGATCACATTTTACTCCGAAAGGAATAATCATCATCAAGAAATCAAATCATAATAAATGCTGGCACAGTGGCATGGAAGAAGGAAGCTTTCTGCATTACTGGTAGGAACGCAAGCTAGTATAGCCACTATGGCAGTCAGCATGGAAACTGCTCAAAAACCAAAACATAGAAATTCTGTTTGATCCAGCTCTTCACCTACTAGATACACAGCCATCATATTACAGTGATGCATGGATACCCAATTTTGTAGCAGAGCCACTCAGGCCAGCTAAACCTTGGAGGCTGTGTGTAGGTCCATCAACAGAGAAATGGATACAGGAAACGTGGCATCTGTGCACAATGGAGTACTACTATGGTGGATAAATTTGAGTCATTTGTAGGCAACCGGATTCACTCTGACTCCACAATGTTAAGTGAAGCAAACCAGACACACAAATTTAAATATTGTATTGTTTCATTTATAAGAGTAATGCAAAGAATAACTAAAATCAGAAGGAAAGTAGCCAATGGGAAACAAGGACGCAGATTTTCTTGCAAATGGACAGGTGGAGGGAGAGGGAGCTGAGGAAGGGCCGGGAATGAATAAAGAATTAAAATGTGTTTTTTTTCTTGTATCAACTACCCACAGTGAATGTACTCATGATATACTAGTAAACAAAAATGAAGGGTGGTCGCCAATCGCTAGTACTTCTTGTGTCACCATACATTCGAAAGAAGGCATGTACGCTGAATGCTTTAGATGTTCTCATTCATTCAACTCTTCTGACTCCATAAAGCACTATAATTATCTCCATTTTACAGAAACCCAAATGGTATGATCATGAAAATTTTCTCGTGTTAACTTTCAAAATATTTCTTAACATGTAGTAATATAACCTTGGGATTTTGCTCAGGCATAAATATTTTACTTAATAAATGAACTTCTAGGTACAATAAGCTCTCCACTGTTAACCACACTATAAACCTGAACATATACTTTATTACCTATAACTCATAGATCTTGTCTTTTTACCAATTATTTTTAGTGTTACCCTAATCATGGCCTGTGGGTATTATAAGATCCTCAGCTACTTATAAATCAAGTGACAGGAACAGAAATAAGATCAGAAAACATTAGTGAGAACTACATTTATGGGATTTTAATTATTTAACATGATCAACCCACGTGTGTTACATCCCATTTTCCTGTTCACTTTTTCACTCACTGGAAAGCATGCGTGAGACTATCCATGTAATTAGCTCCTGGACAGCCTCAGGCCATAAGATTTGCTTTGCGCACGTCCTAACGGGCTGGCTAGTTGGGGCTGTCTGTGGAGCAGCTGCGGGCCTCACCTGTGACCAGCTCCCGGATCTCCAGGTCTGTGGTCTTGCGGAGCAGCCTCACCAGTGCGGGGATGCCACCGCAGTTTTTCAGGGCGATTTTGTTGTCATCGTTGGCCTTGCCGTACACCAAGTTTCTCAGAGCCCCGCAGGCACTACGGTGGACTTCCGTCATCCGGTGGTCCAGCAGGTCCACGAGGAGCTGGATACCTCCTTGTCTCCTTATCTGAAAGAGTAAAGCACAGCGCTTTGGCCTCCAGGAGCAAGGTTGTGCTATCTAAGCCAAAACATGTTTTTCACAAGAGGACTCTGCCCCAATTAATGGCACTGAACTGAATTCAAAGTGTACAATGCAAAAAGCAAGCGATGAAGTGTTCTCCTTAGACTTTATTGCCTGTGTTTGCTTTAATATCCTACCAATAAAAATTTAAATGTTTTTTTTCAAGCTATAGTGTTTCGGAAAGGTGATTTTAACTTCCTAATGAGCATCTCAGACATTTCTTTCTTTAAAAATATGCCATACACCGATGGCATGGAACAGGTGGAAGCAGCAAATGCAGTAGGATGAACCCTGCTCCCTAAACTTACTAATTTTAACCGCTGCTTTCACGGGTGATGGGACTGCTATGCGAAATGCTAAAATGATGCTGTTTAGCAGGGAAACACTCAAACATTTGGAGGGAGCCAGAGGAAGCTGGAAGAATTGATGCAAAGCAATTTATCCCAGAACTGGGAAGGTGGGAGTGCCACCCTCAATGATGAACAAACCCATGAGGCCTAGCGTGGCAGTGCTTAACTCGGGTATCTGATTAACAACAACAAAAACTGCATGAAATTTTAGGGTTGTTTTTAGCCAAAGGAAGTCATAAGATTTTATAAATAAACGCCAAATAATTTTTTTGCAATGTGTTTCCAAAAACACATTCTACTTATTGCCCTTTGATGTTGGGGCTAACTGTAAAATTTAAACTGGAAACAAAGTGAAGTGGCTCGTCAGTACACACGCCATTTCACTGAGTCTGAATGCTCCGTGTTTCACAGGGAAGAACACCTGGAGTCATTCAGCAGTGTTAGGCTCTTTCTCCTTCTTTCAACTTCAGGGGTCTCCGGGAATTGAAGGATCAGCGACCAGGTTGCTTGACAGTGAGCATGGTAGGTCCTGTGTCTCATGTCCCATGAGAACCACCACCCTCAGAAGTGGGCAGGAGGGGGAGACGATATTGGTGGTCTACACAGCCCACAGTGCTGAGGGCAAGCAGCTCACAGGAAGACAGCAGAAAAAGGAGCCTGAAAACTACCTCGCTATGTCTAGTTTATTGTAACTCTTCAGAACTAACAGGCTAAACTGTGGCTGTCATTTTTTCTGATGTGTGTGTATCTGCATGTGTGTACTTTACTTTAGAATTCTTTGGATTTCATTTTTAAATGTTGATGAAGCCATTTAAAAAGAGGATAAAGTAAGTCTATCTTCCATGAACCTATCATTTACATATTAAAAGCAGATGGTATAATCAATCTCTCTCTCTCTCTCTCTCTCTCTCTCTCTCTCTCTCTCTCTCTCTGTCCAGGGCTGGCAAGATAGCTCAAAGGACTAAAGCACCTGCTTTGGCAAGTGCAGGAACCAGGGTTTGATCCTCAGTCCCACAACCCATGCCAGCCCCACCCTCAGCGTGAGCTAAGCCGGCGACTGAGTCTGGGTATGGTGGTGCACGCCTGTAATCCTCATGCTAGGGAGGCTGAAAATAGGAGGATCACTACAAGTCTGAGCTGTGTAGTGAGACTCTGTGCCAAATACATAAAATGAAAAAAAATCTTTCTGTCCATATCTCCATATTTTAACTACCTTCCATAGTATAGTTAATATTACTAATTTATGATAATATATTTCCCATTTATAGGACTCAACAAATTAAGATACTAAAATATTATTCCAACACATAAAGAGGGAAAATGAATTCAACGTGATTGCAATTTAAATTCTTAATAGTATAATAAGAACACAGCGTTTTCAGGTTGACCCTAATGAATGCCGCATCCTCAGATTCACATTGAGAACTTAAGCTCTAGCTTAATCTGCCTAGAGCAGCATCACTAGGACAATAACCTTTTTTAATTTGCTCATATTTGTGGTCACCAGACCATCTATATGCAAAATTTCTGCCGAATTTTATCAAAGAACGAGAAAATCCATACCACTTTAGTTTTCTGAAGCCAAGCACTAGTCAGCGTTGATATCTGAATGTTCACGTAAGTGAAATGGGAAGGCCAGGCCCTTGGCTCTCTCTTCTGGTCCCGACAGGACCTGGATGTGCTGTCGCCTTCCCCTGGTGGCCCTGCAGGGCCCTGCCATCCCTGTCCTGGGCCCTCCACCTCGTTTTCTTCTGCCTCCCTCTGAATCATCACTTGGCCCGCTAGCTTCCTCTGTGACTAAGCAGAATCTCTTAGGCTTCCAGTCACACTGATTTTAAGCATTAATAAAGTGCAGCTTTCTTAAAAACTCTCAGGAAGACTGTCTTCCTCGGAAGCAGCTTGTTTCTTTTCCTGCCTTACGGAACAGCCCCAAGCTACTTCCATTTTGCCTCTGCCCACCCAGAGTCACACAGCGGGCCGCTGCCCTCGGTTCTAGCCCTCACGCCACTCCCTTCTGTGTGAGCTTTAGCCTCTCGCCTGACTGCCTCAGTGGTCCTCATGCAGAAGGCTTCAAAAGTCTAAACTTGAAAGATTCTGGGCTCAATATTATGAAAGCAAAGGCCAACCAAATGCTACTTAACATACAAGGTTTACACCTAATGTACCAATAAAGCAAAACACTAGAAGAATGTCTGTCCTCCTCCTCCCCCTCCCACCTCCATCTCCTGTCTCCTCCTCTCTTCCTCCTCTCCTCCTCCTCCTCCTCCAGCTCCTCCTTCTCCTCCTCTTCTT
Source organism: Octomys mimax (assembly GCA_002564305.1). Lineage (NCBI taxonomy): Eukaryota > Metazoa > Chordata > Mammalia > Rodentia > Octodontidae > Octomys > Octomys mimax. The sequence continues at coordinate 8,817 of NDGM011189526.1, forward strand.
CCTCCTCCTTTTCCTCCTTCTCCTTCTCCTTCCCTCCTTCTCCTTATAAAAATCTATTTTCAATAGACTTTCTTTAGGGAGAATTTTGGGGTTCACAGTATAACTAAGCAGAAAGTACAGGAGTCCCCAATATTCCTGGTCTCCATCCATATCCCCCAGGCTCCAGATTCTGGACCCCAGGGTTACAATGGAGGAAACTACACTGGCACATTATCACAAGTGTGCGCTCCTGATCCAAAGTCCTAAAAAGCTCGGTCCTTGGTATTGTGATTCCAGAGGCTGGGACACCTGGGAAAAGTTGTGCACCCCCATTATGGCTGCACATGGAACATTTCCCCTGCCCTACAAATCCTTGGTGTTCTTCCTGTGCATCTTTCTCTCAACTCTGGCAACATGGTCTCTTTTCCTGCAGCTATGTTTTTGCCATTTCTAGAATGTTGAGTAGTTGGAATCTCACACTGCATTGCCTTTCAGATTGGTTTCTTTCTCTAGCCCTCAAGGTTACTTACTGCCTTTTCATGATTTGCTATTTCTACTCTGTGCAGAATAATACTCCATTTTTCTGTTTCTTTAGCTCCTAAAATTTAAAGTTTACTGAAGTTGATTGATCTGCTCATCTATTGAAGATATCTGGGCTGCTTTGCCAATTATGCATAAATATATGTGTGCATGTTTTTGTATAGGCTTCAACTTTCGACTCTGCATGAACGCTAGAGTATGAATACTGGATTCTACGATAGAAACATATCTACCCCTGTAAGAACTGCCCACCTGTCTTGCAGAGTTCAGTCGCCACAGCAGGAGCCCCTGCTGCTCCACATCCTCATCAGCTTCTGCTGTTGTTGGTCAGCTTGACGCCATCCTGAGCTATGTGTGATATTACCCAATTAGGTGTCCTGCTCCTTTTAAGACTACCTGCGTGATTCGGATTTATTTACACTAGTGGGAAGGACTGAGTGAAAATGATGCTGAAACACGAACAGCAAAATGGTCGCTTCAGATCTGAACTGAACAAGTCTCTATCCTCACAGAAGCAGAGAATGACCCGAAAGGGCTTCTCACATATAGCGGGAACAGAGTCTTAGAATTGTTTATTAAACAATTATGTGATATATGACTGACTTTTGCCAGTTGTTGTCGTGCCAATAGCTTAGGTCTATTTTTCTGTTTTGTTGTGAATTTCAGGGAACTAAAGAGTAAAAGCAGTCCAGAATTGACATTTGCAATTCATTTTGGAGTAGTATGCCTTCTCTTTGCAAGGGAGAATATATCTAATCTTTTAAAACAGAAAATAAATGAATCATTCATTAAGTTATTAAAAAAATGCATCATCCTTTACAATCCCTAGTATCACCTGTTATATAAATGTGATCTTTCTGCTTAATGAATTCATTATTCTTAACACAATCCTTGTAAATTAAGGGTAAAATATGCTTATCAATATGTTGGCTATTATCATTAAACTGACATCAACATCAATTAATAGCTTCTAACATTTCCAATTATAGTAGTGCTGGCATGCACGTGACAGTCTTCATAAAATTATAATTATAATGATGATATATACTAGGTCAAAAATTACTCTAACAATTTGCTACACCGCTTGCTTTGAGAGGTACTTGGCTTTATTCATGCAATATAAATGTTACTTTAAAGATAGCGGCACGATCAGGACACGGCCTTCCAGGCGTTTCATGATACACAGAGGTTTCGGGAAGGACTTCGGAGCTGGGCTGCAAACAGAGCAGAAGAGCTGGAGCTGCCTGTTGTCAACCTAGCTCTCTTTTTTTTTTTTCCATAACCAGGGATTGAACTCAGGCCCTTGCGCTTGCTAGGGAAGCGCTTATTCCACTGAGCCATCTCCCCGGCCCCTAACCTACCTCTTGATAAGGACCTTGGAAAGGGGAAAGGACCTTGGTATCCACTTATGTGGCCCTTGGGATCTATTTCATCGTGATCAAAGGGGATGTATCTTTAGGCTTTTGTGTTAGTGTTAACACAACTAGCAGGCCTGAGACTCAAAGTACATTTAAATAAAAGTGTGCAAGCCAACTGCCGTACTGCCCAGCACACATGCCACAGATAGGGCTCAGAGTGATGCATCTCATGTCAGGAATTTATGAAAACCCAAGGCACAGTGTCTGGCAACTGGCTTATAGAAAAAGCTGTTAAAAAGAAACACACTGACTTACTGGTTATACTAAACTTTCTGTCAACTGTAACCTTTCCATAGTGTCACTTTCAAAAACAAAAGATGCAGTGCTTACACGCTCACTGTTAATATTAAGTTTATCCCTGGCGTGCTGTGCAGGCTCCATCCCCGGGGCACACCGAGGCCTAGACTGAGAATGGGCATGATGCTGCTTGGGCGGCTGCAAACCGGAGGATCACTACGAGTCTGATACGGGTAGTGAGACCCTGCAGACATGTACTAAATACGTTTTCAAGAAAAAAAAATAGTTTTCTCTGCTTAAGAGCTGTGGGACACAGTTTGTGGATCCAGAAACACAAGCTAACTAAATCTCACTTTTCATCTGCAAAGTAGCGGTCACAGTGAGCTGTTTGCAAACTGCATACTTTATGCCTTTATTACAAAGCCGGTGAGACAAACTATGATTCCAGAGAATCTGAACTGACATGTGTCACTTCGGTGCAATATGCAGGTATGCTTTGCCATGGAAAAATGTTTCTAAGCTTTGTGGTGAGCGTATTTGGCAGGATTTTGAGAATATTGGGAAAATCTCCGTCTGCCTCTGTCCACCAACCCCACCCCACTGGGTGATTTGACCTGCTTTCTCCATTCTACAGACGAACAAAGAAAAACCACATTTCTTTTCCAATTATACGCTGGAGAGAAAGGAGATACACTGATGAGGGTGCTGGTGTCTGAATCATGCTCCTGGGTCGAAATCCTTCTCTTAAACCCGTACCCCTACTACAAATTACTGAAATGTTAACACAGGAACAAAATGTGGACAGACCTCATATGATTATTCCCAGGATTAAATGAGATTTCAAATGTGAATTGTTTACAAAGTGCTCAGTAAATACGATCTGTCAAGGAACTGCCCACTGTATCAACTTGTTAAAGGTCATTTGTAATTGACTTATTACCTGGTCAATATGTGATTTAATTTAATAATATGTTAATATAATGTGTGACCGCCAGTAAAAGAAATACGATTCCGAGTTATAACTTCATAAATTGGTTTTAGTTTACAAACCATATATTATCTAATAGATTCTGAATCCCATCTGATGTGTGACTAATAAAATTAAATAGAAGCTATATTTATTCTAGAATAAACTGCTTGCAGCAGTTTAAGAATTTCAACACATGTTCCATCCATATTGCACCAATGAGATATTTTGCTAAATATACTTCCAAGTACAATGAATTCATTCATTTATATATTTTTAAAAGGAGTATACAGTTTTTTTTTTCCTTACTGGTACCAATTGACAAAAAGAGACATTTAAAGATAATTTTTAGAAAATATTAGTTCTTAGGAAAGGAAGACATACTTTTCTGAAATGTATACTTATTAAGTAAAAAAGAGGCCAATTTCTTATTTTACTAACAAAATAGCTTCTAAGAAATAGATGAGCTGGGGAAGCTAAAAACAGGAGGATCACTACGAGTCCAACCTGTGTAGTGAGACCCTGGAGACCCTGCCCTAAATACATTTAAAAAAGAAGAAGTAGATGAAAATGGAATTATCAGCAAATGCTGCACCACAAAGACTTCAGGGACACACGTCTGGACTCTCCTGTGGCTCTGCCCAGATATGCTTGCACCCTGCTGCCGGATGTGGAAGGTTTTAGCTTTCAGCTCATTCTGTATCAAATGGAAAGTTCCAGATTACAAAATTTGCATTCTGTCTTGTCAATTTCAGAAAATTGAGAGGAAGGCAGATGAGACAATGCACTAGAATACACGTGGAGAGGAAGAAAAAACGCCTGTGAGCACATTGTCATTGCTGTTTTACTTCTCTTACTCTTTCTCTATGAGTAGCTAATCTAAAAGCCCTAGGACATCTGTCCCCAAGTAAAAATTTCAAGTCCTGCTCCAACCCCATGAATATGCCCTGTGTTGGCTGGCATCAGATCCACATAAAACCATTTTGGGGTAAAAGTCCCCCATGACCTAGCTCTGCAGGGATCTTTTAGGTCAGTCAGGTTGACAATTAAGCTTAATTTTCAATGTTGATAGAAGGATTTCTCTTTTTAATAGAGATGGTGTCACACTGCACATATTTCTATTCACACAGCATTACATGGTGCTATTTCCCAAGTCTACATATGAGTGAGATCCCTAAACAAAGATTATTTACCCACATTTTCTTCTACTTCTTTATCTTGTCCCATGTTGGTAGGCAGCTGTTTACTTCCAAAGATTTGCCTTACCAGTAACACTGCTGGTACGCATTGTGTGCACAGCTAGAAAGTTCTCTGAACACAGATTTTTGTCTGTGTTCTACTATGTGATGTGGCCAAAAAGTTGTACTAATTTAATTGTAAGAGCAGCATGCATTACCTTGTAGATGTTATTCAATGATAAATTATTCCTCTAGTTTAACCATTGTAATGGATGTGAAATGATATCTCTTTCAGAGTTAATTTGCATTTTTCTGATTATGGGCAAGATTGTCTTTGAACATGCTCTTCAGTGAGCAGGTGGAGAATCAATATGCATAAAATTAGGGGGCATTCCTGAGTAACAGAAAAGACATCATTGATAGAAATGCCTCGTTCTTTTTTTTTTTTTTCTTTTCTTTTTTCCAGTTTTTTTTCAGAATTTTATTGATAAACAAATAGCAATTAGACA
>NDGM011189530.1:0-18481 GCA_002564305.1 Octomys mimax
AAGTAATGCTTTGTATGGGCAAATCCATTCTGAATCTATTTTTTAAAAGAAGAGATTTTATTTCATATTTAGAAAGTACCTTAAAAATGAAAGTCTATTTTTGATTTATTTTTGCGATAGTTTGGTAAATCAAACTTTATTCTGCAGCATATTAAGTGCACACCAAACAAAGAACTTGAAAAACAGTTTTCCAGATGTTATAGTGACAGTCACACTGTGTGTACACTCAGAGACAGACAGACAGCATAAGGTGGGACAGATAGTGCTAACCAATCTATTAATAAAGAATACAATTCCTTTTGCTGCGTACTAGTGCAAAACAATTCGCTTCACTGTTTTTCTTGGCTAAGAGTTAAAATAAACATTCAAAGTTGTACTTAATTATCTTTGCATATAAAATAGTGTGTGTATAAGTATATATGTTTATGTATAAGAATATAGGTAATTTTCAAAGATTTGAAAATGTCACACCTTTTTTTCTCTAAATAAAGATAATCTGAAAGTTGAGAATGAATCTGAATCTGGACTGTTTCATATGTCAATGCAGGAAATCTGTATAGATATAAAGATTATATACAGGTACAGATTTTCTAATGTAAAACTGGTATCTCAGTATATTTCTAGGTGCTTGTATTTTCTAAGACTCATTTCTGACTGAATGACATTTTTCTCTAAGCCCATTAGTGTGTTGAGGATTACTCTCATGATACATTTTTAAATATATATGCTGCCCATTCTTATAGTCCTTAAGTCAACATGAATCATTATTAATGTTTTCAGAACTATATCGATTTATATATAATATGACATTTTCAGTACAATATCATACAATGTTTTAATTTTTATTGAGAATTAGTTTCTGTACAGAAATAAAGATTTGGCTCTTCCTACTAAAGACTACTATAGACTTCTTCTTCCTACTAAAGCTACTTTCAAGTAACTCATTTTCTGGGTCAAACCATAATGTATCCCCGGGCCTGCCGGGTCTGCCGGGCCTGCCCCACCCCCGGGGTGTGCTGAGATGGCAATTGAGGCTGGGTGTGGTGGTGCATACCTGTGATCCCAGCTCTTGGGAGGCTGTAAATAGACAGATCACTATGAGGCCAATCTAGTAGTGAGGCCCTGAACACCCTGTAGACCTTTCCCTAAAGTACAAACAAACAAACAAACAAACAAAAAACCCGTAATGTATCAATAGATTCAATTACTCTTATTTGAGAGGAAGAAGTCTCTTCTGAGTGACAGTGAATGATTTTACTAGCGTTACACTGGGAAGCCTTTCTATGCATCACATTTACTTTATCTATGTAAAGTTATTGTTATGGCTTAGATCTGAAGTATCCCACAAGATCTTTAGAGTACACTACCCGTTGACGGATTGCTGCACCGATGGTTCCAGTAGCTGGCCATGGCCCTGGGAGCTGGGTCACTGGGGCACGACCCGGAGAGGAGAAATCCTGCTTCCAGAAGGATTTCCCTAGTCCCCACTAGTCCCACCTCCGGTTGTCACGGCTTGGGGTGTTTCTTTCCTGCATGACCTTTTGCCGTGAGTTCCAGCTTGAAGGCAGCCAACCATAGATGCAAACCGTGAACCGCAATAAACCTCTTCTCTTTTTAATTGTGGCCGAAAAGTGATTAAGACAGATGCTGAGTAGCGTCCCCAGACTTGTACCATCTCCTCATGGCCTCAGCGGTAACACCATTGTATAAATCAATGCAAGTTATTTTTTTTTCCTACTGTTGCACTCATTCACAGCCATGAAAGCACCTTTTGAGGTAAGAAGAATGGGTCTTGGTTTTAATTCTGTTTAAAAAGACTACTTGTATCCTTGTACCTGCCACATCTTTGAACACACACTAAAAAAATTGAGATGATTCTTTTGATCACATTAACGATAACATTTTCACTCCCAGTACCAATCAGCAATTCTTTTAAATGAATTACGAATAGCCCAAAGAAAAGCTATAATACTGTCTTTCATAATAGATAACATCATGAGATAGTATAAAATACTTGCTAAGCCAATAATTAATCATGACAATAAATATTTTTCAATAACAACATCTTAGTTTCACTAAAAACTACCAATGCATGTTTCAGCGTGGAGGGGCATTGAAAATGTAAGTGAAACAAAAGCCACAGTGAAACGTTACATAGTGTGTAGCTTCATACATGTCATAATCTCCAAAGAGGTGAATTTACAGAGCCAAAATATATTACTGGTCATTAAAGATTCAGAGCAGATGCATAAGGGGTGATTGTCAATGGATATGACTTTCTGTGTGAGGTGAAACAAACCTCCTAAAATTGGATGACAATAGTTGAGCAATATTGTTAATATATTAAAATATTAATTTATGGACAAAATTATTTACCAATATAAATAATTAACCCATCAAGCTACAGAAAGATGTGGAGCGGCTTTAAGTGTAGATCGGCAATAGTGGAAGCCAGTGTGCAAATGCTACACACTATGGAAACGCGACTGCAGGATGCAGAAAGGCAAACAGGAGATAATAAATCCATCAGTAGCTTGCCAGGAACTTGGAGTAAGGATTTTGGGGAACAGGAAAATTTTAGGGAAATGATGTCAGTTTATACCATATTATAATGTTATTATATGTTTGAAAAAAATCAATACAACTATGCAACACAGAGTGGATTTTAATATAAACCACGTTGGACCAGCAAGGTAGCTCAGCCAACTAAGTGCCTCTTTAGGCAAGCACAGGCACCGAGTTCAATCCCTGGTACTACATGTCATGTCAGCCCTGCCCTCAGGTGCACTGAGCCAGCCTCTGAGACTGGGGGTGGTGGCACACACTTGTAATCCCAGCTCTGGGGAGGCTGAAAACAGGAGGATCAATATACAGTGCTATTTATTTATAGTAACATATTAGAATTGATTTATAACAAACATGTCACAGAAATGGAAAATATTCATAGGAAGAAATTATCCATGGGAATGGGGTAGAGTAGAGGTGAACATTTTATTTTATTCTTAGCTTGCTGTAAACTTAAAACTGCTCTACGGAATAAACCCATTAATTTGCAACATGATTTCTCAGTTTTACAGAGAATTTTAAAAATGGCATTTTAAAGTATCTCCTCAGTTGTGAATAAAGGTAATACACTTAGGGAACATTCAGTAAGCACTTGTATAAATTCTGATAAAGCCGTACTCTACATGGCAGGAGCGCTTACACTGGTATTTCAGTTAGCAGAACTCGATGCTCAGGAAAGCAAGGACAGAGAAACACGAGAAAGAAGTGGAGCAGGTCTTGGTAAATCTGGGATGCTGGAGTCTCTCTGAAAGATGGGGTCTTAGGCCCCAGGGGTTGGCTGCGAGGTTTCCGTGGTGGTGCAACATGACTTGAGATCAGTGCGTTTTCAGGTCTCATTTTTCTGGAAAATGTTTGGCGAGAGACTCAGATCTGCCTAGGAAGGGAAGGGTAACCCTTTCGTGAAAAACCCAAACTCCCTCACCAAGCAGGCCTTTCGGACACCATTCCAGTGTTTTAAAAATAAGTGCTGGAAGGCAAGGAGTCTCCTGTGGACTTCTATAATAATCCCCCTCCAGTATGTGAAGCACGGTGATAAGGGGAATAGAGCCACAGGACCACGTAGATCAGCGTAAGAAGGCACGTGTCTCGGATTCAGGGTGCTTCCTGGGATTAATGCTTCATATGTTGGTAGAAACTAGATAAAAATCTAGGCTTGTTTCATAGAAGCGCCTTCACTGTTTCTGGACAAATGGTCATTTTATGTTTATGTTTTGAGGATACAATATATAAAAGAAATAACCTGCCAAAATATTGAAATCTTTGGATTTTTTAATATAACTCAATACAGTGTAAATATGGAAGACAATGTCATTCATGGTGTTTTAAAAAAATTGTATTGCCTTAAGGTTGAAGAAATTATCTAACACTAACTACATTTCGTAATTATTCACCTGGCTGACAAGTAACTCGTGCGTGCCACGTGTAACATTCAGAAATTATGAAAAATGCTGCAACAATCCTCCTTCAAATATTCTCCAACAAATCGGAAATATATCGATCGTGATGCAATCTATTCTTCCCCAGTCCAAATCAGCCAGTTTATGGGTGATATAAGAACGCATTGCATTTACAAGTGCTCTGTTCCCTGAAAATTTAAGAATAGGAAAGACTAAAGCACTTCATGTGGTGTTCATCAAAAATATTTATTGCCAGTACCCAATACATGGAAGTAAAAGAGAGGGATTTTATAGATTTGAAGTGCAATAATTCTTTATTTATATTTTGTGATGCAATTAAGTACAGACTGCTCTAGCTACAGGAGAGAGATAGCAGAGCAAGGGGATGAAGCGAGCTCATTTGCATTCATGTAAGTTTTAAAATTGGTACCGTTGCCTGTCTGAATCATGTTCGTTTTCATTAATAAACTATATCCTGCTATCATTTAGACAATAAATTTATGTAAGCATGTTGTGCATTTTTCATAAATGTACAAGTAAGGAAGAAAACATTTCTGAATATTGACAGCACCTAAAACCAGTAGGTCATATTTTCTCTTTATATATAATTTAAATTTTTTTGCAAAATATTTGAGAAAGTTAAGAAATCATGCTAAACCATTAACATTTGAAGAAACAAAACAGTCATCTGCTTTGAGAATATGTGAAAAGAAATAAGATTATGAAAAAAAGAAATTCTATACTGGATTTATGGCATCATATATATGTTAAAAATGCACTCAAAAATTCACTGAAGAGGACTGGAGAAAGAGCTCAGTGTGAGCACCTGGCTGGCAAGCACAAGGACTCAGTTCTATCCCCAGAACTGTGCACGCCATGCTGTGCCCCCTGGGCTCTGGAACCAGGGCATGGTGGCACACGCCTATAATCCCAGCCCTGGGGAGGATGAGACAGGAGGATCACTGTGAGTCCTAGCTGCATAGGGAGACCCTATATCCAATAAATAAAAGTGATTTTTAATTATCTGGGGAAATATTTAAAATTACTTCTCAGGGGCTGCAGAGGTAGCTCCACATCTAAGCGCGTGCGGACAAGTGCACGGACTGGGTTCGACCACCGGTAATGCGAGCCATGCAGGCCCCATGCCGAGCTGACCAATGAAATCAGTGGTACACGTCTATAATCCCAGTGCTGGGGAGGCTGAGACAGGAAGGAACAGTATGCTTCCGAGCTGTATAGTGAGACCCTGTACTAAATAAATAGATAAAAGATTAATGGTAAAATTATTATTTGGTGGCTAATTTTTGGAATTTTTTTTTTTTTTTCAGAACTGGGGATTGAACTAGGCCCTTGTACTTGCCAGCGAAGCGCTTATTCCACTGAGCCATCTCCCCGGCCCCTGGAATCATTTTTATTCTATCTCTCACCATCATAAAAATGAAAAAGCTCTAACAGCATTTTTCAAATAAACTACACATGAGAAATGTTTCTTGTGCTCCTTTCTATCTGAAATTGCTTATTTATTCTCTTCTGCAAGAAGTATAAAAACAAATTTCATCTTTCCATAGAGTTTTTTTTTTTTAATTTTAGGAAAGGGTCTACAGGGTGTTCAGGGTCTCACTACTAGATTGGACTCATAGTAGTCCGCCTGTTTACAGCTTCCCAACAGCTGTAATTACAGGTGCGCACCACCACGCCCAGTCTCAATCCCCATCTCAGCGCTCCCCGGGGGCGGGGCCCGCACAGCAGGCCCGGGAATGGAGCCCCCCACCCCCAGACCCCTGAGCCTTCCTGCAGGCGCTTTAATCCGCTGAGCTATTTGGCCGGACCTCCATAGAGTGTTTAATATCAAGAAGAGAAAACGGTTATTTTGTGAATGCATGTGATGCTCTCGGACTTCTAGTGTCTTTTTAGAGGACAAGCCCGTGACTGCGAAAAGATTGCAACCCAAAGTATAAGATGTGAAGATCTCTGTAATAAAAATCACAGTAGAAGGACTCCTTAAACACTGTGAAGAAATGTAGTAACCATTCATGACACTCAAGAGGTAGAATAAACACCAGAATACGGGCGAGTCATTTAGTTAAGTCTGACAATATACACTAGCTAGTAAAACCAACTACAACTTCAAAGAAATTTAATGCATACTACTTCTTCCTTTTAGTCTGTGTTAGCCTTATTTCATAGGAATTAGCTATTAATTTAAGCAAAAAGCAAGCATAATAAATCTTTATAGCTCACAGTGTAAGTCCTAAGTGATATATGGGGTGCTAGGAATTCAAAAATAGTTGAAACTATTTCCTTAAAAAATTCAATGTTCAATTAAAATATTTTACCACCTCAGTGACTAAATTCTATGTATTGCAATGTACCAGCCTCATAGTGTACTTAATGCAGGTGTTTTAGTAAGCTGAGTCACATGGCAGGGCATGATTCAGTTCATAATTTTCTTTCTCTCCAGTGGAAATAATAGACTAAAACTATATTTTATAATTCTCTTTGTCCTTTCTTGAATCTAAACACATTAGCTTTACTTATAGCTCTGGGAAAATATTCCTAAACAAGTGTTAACAGTTTCAATTCATTAGTTTGCTTCATATTTTATTCTACAAATATTATACTTAATTTTCATCTTTGAGAAGCACCTCTCCATTAAGGTCTCAACTATAATGTGATATTTTTACAAACTCTGCTTCATCTCTAAGATGCTAAAAGATATATTTTGGAACACTTACATTTTTTTTCTGAATACTTTGTTCTTGTACATACATAAAAATTTATACCCATATTTAATGATACTTCTATTAAGGATAATACTCAACTAGCTGTAACATAATTCTTGACTTTAGAATCATAGGATGTTTTCCTATAACAAATTTTTTGTAGGAATCATTTGTCATTTGTTTTTATTTAAAATAAATAATAAAGGCCACACATTCCAGAATGCTAGTACTGGGGAGAAGTTTAAAAATATAAAGATGATGAAAGGTATTTTCTTTGGCATAACTCTCTGGAGAGTGTTTTACCCTCAATGTAAGAAAATAATAGAGAATTACGCAAGGATATTCATATTCAGGTTTTAGCTATTGGTCCTCTGATCTTTGGAGTGCATATTAAATTTTCTAATTTAAAACATGCCAAATGACTTCTTATAGAAAATGGCAATGGCTGTATCTAATGAATATTACTCCTGAAAACTGATTGTAATTCAAAAGATGCTCATCCATTCAGAGCAAGTTTGTCCACTCAAAAATATGGATTACATTGAATTTTTAATTTAATCAACCTGAAGCCATGAATTTTGTGCTCCTGAAAGAAAGAGATTAAGACTGAATAGAGAGAGGAGGTCCCCACCCTGCTCCACTCTTACATTTAAGGTCTCACCTGAAGGGCCCCCCTCTAGGACATGGAACAGCGCTTTCTGCATGGTTATTAAATCCCATGGACAACAAAATAATAGGCCAGTGGATTTTACTAAGGACTTTCTCTGGCTCATTAAGTCTTGGGGTTTTCTTATGGAAAGTCAAACATGCTGTATTTTTCTTACAATAGGGCAGTAGGTACACTGTGTTTGATAAAAGAACTACTACATATATCGAATTGTAATTTGAGTTAAAAAACATTTTTCATAAAGAAAAGAAAAAATATATTGTCTAGCTGCTAAAAATTTGCTATGCACACTATTCCAAGATAGTAGCTACATAAAACAACATTATGGTTTATCTATGAAAATCATTAATTAAGGGAAAACTCAAATAATTTGTAAGATTATATTTAGATTGTATAAGATTCACTTTCATTTTGCAAATCTCAGTACTTAAAATCCAAAATAAGTTATATAAACTCTCTTGAGTGTTTTGATGAAATTTGACAAGGAATGAAACTTAAAAATAAGAAGTAGAGACCACATGACAGCTGGTTTTTATTATTTCAGCATTCTATCCTTTATACGCCATGAATAAATTATGCTGATACCTCAAGGAGAAAGAAAGAACATGTAGAAAATTGTTTATAAGCAACATGCACTGGGATAGAGTTCTCCAATTACAAAATCAATTAGATTCTAATGAAACTGCTCCGTATTAGCCAGGTAAAAAGTCCAGCTGACAGGGAGATAAAGTGTCACAAACTATCAGTGACCAGTGAGGAGCAAAAAATCAATGAAATGTTAGTGGGAAAACAAACTTCCCTCTCTATCTTCAGCTATGCAAACAGCAGGAATTTCCAAAGCTACAAAAACGTAAGCCTACTGATAATGACTAAACAAGAGAGCTGATGACTCGGTATGCCAAGGTAGAAAGCTTCAAAGTTCCCTGATTACGTATAATCACTGCCATTCATAAGGAAATGTTGACTCCTTTTGATTTGTGTTTAATCCTTATCTTGCAAAATGTATAATTATCAAATAGTGTAATCACACACACTTCAAACACTCATTAAATTCTTTTTGTTACAATTGGATGAAATAACTACCCTATCAACCGCTATTTTAAAGTTAGCACAACAAACTTTGGCTATTGATAAAGATTAGTCATTGCAAGAATGTGTCAGGTACCAAAGATTAAATTAAGTTTATCTGCTCAGATATGTAGTGGTCAAATATGGGGGGGGGATTCAGGAACAGGATGTGTTGATGTTTTATTCATGATATTTAAATAATTATTTGCATTACTCAGAGTCAACAAAATCCAACAAGCAGATCAATGAACTAAATGCGAAACTAGCTAAGAACTTAGAATCACCGAATTTTACAAATGGAAGGAAGCTTCGAATGTTTTGTATACAGCGTTTTTGAAGACGAAGTGTCTCAGGCTTTGAAGTGATCTACTTGGCTTTATGTTGGAACGGTGGAGTGTTATGAACTCAGCCTGAGCCTTGTCTAGTCTGACTCATTTATTTCGCTGTCTGGTTGGAGTTTAATTTTCATCCTCAAACCCATTATTGCTATTTACCACCAGAGTAATAAATTGGGCTGCACCCCCATCTCTCCCATTTAATGCGCTGCGGTGAACGCCCCTTCCACTACTGTCCTCGTGATGTTAATCACCTCGGGTGTGCTGTGGTGCACCACTTTTCAGTCGTGTGCTTTAGCTTCGGTCATGTACGGTCACAGCTGGTGAACTGTGAGCAGTAAGCATTTTCATTCTCTAACTTTGAAAATATTATATTATATTTCTATCCTATTCTGAAATTTTTTTGTAATTCTCTAAATTATAACTAAAGATTTTTTTTAATAAGCTCAGAAGCTGGCAATGTTTGTTTAGGTCAATGATTTTACAGTGACTTCCTTAATAATGGTACTTTGACAGTTGCGATTTGCTGGGCTGTGGGAAAAAGAAATAGGAGAGATTAAAAACTTAATAATCAGAAAGAAATGCTCCTGCCGTTGTTGAAAAGTAGATTTTGCCAACTTGTTTTGCTTCTTTTACAAGGCACAAATCAAATATTTTTATTACATTTGCAAAAGGGTTTAATTTCCTGATGTAGTCAAATTAAATTCCTGTCTTTATTTATTTTTTTCTTTGAATGTTTTTGGTTGTTGCAGGGTCTCACTACGCAGCTCAGACTTGTGGTGGTCTTCCTGCTTTCAGACCTCCCCAGCCTCCCCAGTGCTGGAATTACAGGCGTGCGCCACCACGCCCGGACTCGGTGGCCGACTCAGCACAACTGGGGGGCAGGGCTGGTGTGCCATGTGGTGCCACTGATCAAATCCTGGTCCCTGCGCTCCCTATGCTTTCCTAAGCAGGTGCTTTAATCCACTGAGCTATCTAGAGGGCCCCAAATCCTAGTATTTTGAAAGAACTTGAAGATACTTTTGGAAAGTCATTATCAATGCTTTTTAAGAAGGGTACTGTTTTGGAACTCTAACAAAAGAAATGACATAAAATTTGTCTGTCTCTCACAATCATTAAGGTAAATTCTGTAAATTACAGTAAGTCCTTGAGTTATGAATGTGTTCCATTCTGGGAGAATGTTCGTAAGTTCGATTCAGTTATTAAGTTGGACAAAGTGCATCTTATACACATATGATGACAATGTATGATGTAAAGGACATTTAGAAACCTAGCGCTGCAGCTTTTCACCTCGCTCTGGTTGGACGCCAGGCTACCACACAGTGTCATGTGACAGTGAGCACACAGAGGCAGGGTGGGACAGACGGTGTCATAGCTGTGACATGAGCGACCGTAGTGATTCGGCACATGTGTAACATGAGGTCTGTTCCTACTGGTGAAAGCTGATAACATGAACGTTTACGCCAGGAGCTTCATGCATACATACTGCCAGTCTCTGGGAAAGTCCGCAAAATGGATATCTAATGCATTAATGCCAAATCATGCCGAGTCTTCTCTTTATATTTACAATAGCCTTAATAACGTTACAAATTTAAGGGAAGTATGTAATTTTCACTTACACAACAAAAGTTGCCAAGGTCTCATGATATTACTTAAAACCATAAAAATATGTGTACTGTGTTAAAGCATTGAAATGTGGATTTAAAGTGTGTTGGCAAGGAATATGCTGTTGATATTGATCAATGCTGCATCAGCCAGTGTGGGAAAGCAGCTTAGCATAAGGAGGCTGCCTTCCCCAACAGCAGACTGATCAAGGATGTCTACAGCATTTATTAAGGCACTGCTTTGGGGTGTTAGAGAACTGGATTACAGGCACACCTAGTGATCAATGATCTACCGAGAAAGATCTTGACACACTTATAATTTTTTAGATGGCAAAATATTAATAATGAGAAAATTCACAAGTATGTATTCTAAAATGTAGCTAAGGACTTTTTTGTATTAGATTTTATTTTATTATTTAATTTTGAAAAGTAAGACAAAAGCAAGAAAAACAATGACAGAAACAAGGTAACACACAACAATGCATGTTACAGATTTTCAAAACAAGAATAGCTAATTAGCAATGGTTGATACATTATCTATTTTTATCGTCAAATAAAATGTTGGTCAGGTTAACAAGTACAGTTATGTAAGATTGGACATATGATGGCATGTTACCGCTTGTTTTCCAGAAACCTTAAATTTTTGTTCTTGTCCCTCTTGTTTTGCTTTTTGACTTTTCATAAAAAATTTTTTTGAAGAGAGTAAAGTAATAATTGATATGACATTAGAAACTGTACACATTTAGCAGACCAAGGTGACAAGTATTCAAGCATGATTTTTGTATTACACATTGCTGTCCTCGATATAGTTGCTTAGGTCACAGATATCAGCATACAGAGTTAGTCAAGGTGAAAATTCTACATATTAACTGCTATTTTAAAAAAACTGACGGAAACTTCTAGTGCAACCCCCTCAGCCGTCCTGTATATGTACCTGCAAATTTTTCCCTCTGGCTTTTTCTCTATCTTTTCTCCTTTCTCTCAACTTCGTTGTTTAATCCTTAAGTTCCATTTCTTTCTGTTTTGCTATATCAGTTATAACTTTCAGAATTTCAATGAATACTTTTTAACTGTATATAAATTTTGTAATTATATTCTACTGATAAATAAAAAAAAAACCCACCTCCAACAAACTGGTCCTCAAATCCGGCTTATAAGTAGTTATATAAAAATGGGTATGTGTTTTTTATGTTCCAGTTCAGTGCAATTTAATAATACAAAACATCTACTAAATTCAAAGGAGTTGAAGTAATTCAGATTGAGGATCAAGGTTTCATGGCACACAGATGTCAGTATAGAAGCAGTGGTTCCTTTTTTGTTCTTGTGTATTATGGAAATCATATTTTCAGTGGGCGTTAGTGTACCAGAGTGCTCCCTTTCCAGAGCAAAGACACATTAGATTATGTGTGCTGCAGTGACAGGAACAGCTACTGTTTATATCGTTTGATCAATTCTGCATGCCTGTAACTGGCAATCTGAGCAACTACTTTAAAGACAACAATATGCAGTAAATCAACCATTGTGAATATCCTACCATTTTGAGTTGAAATTCTGTATTTTTTCATTTTTTCACTCTTTAAATAAAAAAAAATTAAAACACAGAGTGTTCCTAGAAAAAAAAAGAATTTATGTTGTAATTCTATTATCATTTTTGGAAAAAAAAATGAGAACAATAAGGAATAATTACAAAACAATTTGCTTAGTCCAAAAGTTAAGTAAATGGTACAGAAAAGAAATTCCCAACTTTGGAAACCTTTAAATGGCAAACGAACAATATTCAGTTATAAATGTGTGGAAAAAATTAGTAAATTGGGAAGTGAATTGAGTCCCGTAAATTCCCTTTATGATTTTTACTTACTTAGCCATCTTCTCAAATTTGATCTATAAAACGTTTACCTCACACCACTTCTTCCTGGGTTAGTTCTCCATCTTCTAGGCAGTTTCTCATTTGGAGCTTTTGCACTGGTAGTGATAACATTTCATACTGCAAATAATCATTTTTAATTTTTTAATTTAATTTAATTTCTATTTTTTGCAGCACCGGGGATTGAACTCAGGACCTTGTGCTTGCCAGACAAGCGCTTATTCTGCTGAGCTATCTCCGGCCCCAGTTAATCATTTTTACAACCACCTGTGTGATGATGTTGTCATGTTAGTTTTAGCAAACCATGATATACTCATTCCTTTTTGTTACTGATACCTGACCAGTTGCTACCAGTAAGTTAAAAGTCATGCAGGAATTACATTCTTCCTTAGTAAAGAGAAACTCTAGTTTAGCAAGGTCTACTCCTCTTCGTTTTGTCTTCGCTGTAGCTGACATGCAGGCACGTTGAGCGTAGCTGTTCCATCACCCTACGCGTCGCTGGGAACAGTCGAGTGGATCGCGGCAGCGATGATCCGGAACGTTAGTATGACTGAGCTAGGAAGTAATCCTTAGGGCCAACCCCTTTTAGGCCCCTTAAGCACACTCTAAATGCGCTCTTGTTTTACTTCGCTTCTCGAAGATACTCTGTTTTAAATATTTAAAATATTTTGTATGCAATATAGAATGTAATACATTACATAAAAATGTTATAAAGTTCACCCTAAAGATAGAGAAATAACAACTTACTCATAAGTGGAGGGGCTTATGTTACTAAAGATTCGGAGAATTTGAAAAGTAATGCAAAAGGTAAGCCAGGACACGAACTATACAGTTGCTGAACGTAGCTATTCTGTGGGCGGGGCTGAGAGATCTAAGGAAAACAAGGTTATCCGGAGGGACTACGAAAAGGCTGTGCGCCTAAAGCAAAGGAAGACTTGGAGGATGACATGAGGGTTTTGTTTACGGGTGAAGAAAGAGCTCTGTCATCGTCTTTGGTATGTACACTTTTTCTGAGCGCTCAGAAACACGTGAGAGCTGGCCGGGAGAGGGCGGGGTTTGCACAATCAGTGTCTCATTTGAGTGTCACTCTGGGTTGAGCAGAGCTGACGGGTGTGGCTCGGCTCTGCATACCCCCGAAGGAAGTGTCTTGTCGCTATCCAGAGAAGACAGCATTGCGCTCGTGGTAGTGGCAGGACTGTACATGGCTTTGTGTCATTTTAGCAACTGGCAACGCATTATGATGTGGGGCCTGAGAGGAATGAGGGAAGCATCAGCAGGCCTTCTGGATTTCTGACTCAAGCTGTTGTGTTGATTGTTCTTCTAATCACCAGGATCTGCAAAGACAGAGGAGACAATGGTCTCGAGTGTGTTGGCGCTGTATTCACTGGGTGTTGACAATCTTCTCCATCAGCAAAAGAATGAGCAAACCTAAATGCCACGGCTACCCAGGAAACATGCAAACATTGACAGGGATCTAATTATCAAAAGGGTCTTTCATCGGAACATGTGTTTTTCCTTCTGTCAGTATAATGTTATAAACCTGGGTTAGAAAGGTTGGGACAAAAAGGAATTCATATATTTGAGGCGTTTGGATCCAGCAGTGAACAGTTATGCTGATGAATGTCCTAGGGCTCAGTGCAAAGAAAATAGCCTTAACTAATGCATTGGGATAGCTTGTCAATGTGTTTACCACCTAAAGCCCGCCCTTCTTGACAATACCCTGGCCTATGCCTTCTTGTATATTCCATATTTAATCCAGAGGGCCTCTCTGCTGGACTGTTCCTGCATAGTGCTTTTCTTACCTATATTCTTACCTAGTTCTCATTAGATCCGAAAAGATCATCTATTTTGTAATTTTAATAAACTCTGCTTCTAGGAAGTCACTCAGCAGATTCATCCTGTCTATTGCAGTTGGTTTAGTTGGCTCAAATAATTTCACTTTCAATTTTGCGGCTTCTGTCTGAATTCCTTAGCTTGCCATTTAAAAAAAATGATTTCTGTAATGTAGTTAACACTCATACTACTTACTTTAACTTTCTGTATGATTATGAATGTTTTAATTTATACTCTCATTCAACAAATATTAAGTGGATGACCACTTCATAGAAGAACCGCACTAGCTTTGGCATGAGGAATGCAGGCTTAGGCAGCAGTGAGTTGTTCTTAAAGTCACTCTACCTTTGACTATGTTTTCATGTAGATATAAAAATTGTCACTTAGGGGCAGGCAGGATAGCTCAGCAGTTTAAAAGTTCCCATTTAGGCAAGCTTATTATGTAGGCACCGGGGACCATGGCTGATCTCTGGCACCACATGCTGCACCAGCCCCACCCTGATGGTGGGCTAAGCCAGCCAGAAATAAATAAATAAATAGATAGATAAATAGATAAATAAATAAATATTGTGACTTAGTGTGTGCACTTAATACTTGGTAGTGTTATGTAAAGATTTTATGTGATGCATAGAATATTTTCTTCATAGATTATGTTCAGGGCAATTCAGGTACACAAGATATAAAAATAAAAAATAAGAAAATTATAAATGTAGCATACAGCATATCTTGTCAAAGAATAGATTGCTAGAAGGAACATATGGCTGCAGATATTTCGAACCATGTGAACATTTAAATAGTTATGATGTTATTTTTTAAAAAATTCCAATGATATTTCAAAGAATATATTTTTCAAGTTTTTCTTCTACCACTGCTTCTTCAAACAGTTTACAGTCGTGCATAAACAAGAATTAATTCCTTTTGGCTACATGGATGCTTTTAACATTTTGTGATCCCTTTTGTTGACTGTTGGCATCATTTCTTCTGCAACTGAGGCTCTGTTCAGAGAGGGTTTGCCTGTGCCTATGTGTTCATGAATCTTATCCACCTTGTCTTTCAGAAAATCACTTAATTTTAAGTGTTTTTTAATTTTAATTAAGTGTCTTCCTGAAAAAGTTACAGATGTCATATTGCAGTGACACAGGCGCACCTATGTTTATAGCAGCACAATTTATAATAGCTACATTTTGAAGCATTGTATATGTCTGTCACCGGAAAGCATAGAATCATGTGCATTTATACATCATGAAGTGCTATTCTGACATAAAAAGGATGGTTTAGTCCCTTGTAGGAAAAAAGACACTAAGAATTCCAGTGAAAGATGGCCAAATTGCTTGAGTTAAACAGAAGATAAAATTTCAGACCTTGAAGATATCATTGCAGCTAAGTGAACAGGAAAGGAAATGTCTCTTAAATATAATGAGAAATCAACAAATAACAATACGACAGCTTCAAGATGATGCATAGAAAAATAATATAAATCAATAGTCATCAATGAAAAAACCAGAGTTAACACCAAAGATGTTAAAAGAGTGTTTGCAGAAATAATAGCTGAAAATTTCCCAAGTGTGAGAAAAGAATCTGATACATAGATAACTGAAGCATATAGAACTCCAGCTAGCCATAAGCAAAATGAATCATCACCCTGACATATAATAAAGATCCCAGAAATTCAGCAAAAGAACACAGTATTAAAAACTATTAGACAGAAGAAACAGATCACCTATAATGGAAAACCCATCAGAATCAGGTCAGATTTCTTACCACAAACCATTAATTCAAGAAGATCTTGGAGTGAGATATTTGAGATCCTGAAAGAAAACAGTTTTCAACCCAGATTGATATACCCTGTAAAACTACCTATCAAACTTAATGGAGAGATTAGATACTTCCATGACAAGGGACAACTGGAGAAATTCATGATAACCAAACCAACTTTATAAAGAGTACTGACAGATATTTTAGAAAGAGACAAAGATGACCACAACTTCAATAGCAACAGAAGGAAACAATCAAGCAGAGCAAGCAATTAAGCAGAGGGGTTAAGTAAGGACCCTATGGTAGGAAAACAAAATGACAAAGGTAAGTCAATACATACCAGTTGTAACTACCAATGTAAACTGTCTCAATTCACCTATCAAAAGAAGCAAACTGGCAGAATGGATAAAGAAACAAAATCCAACAATGTTTTTCATACAAGAAACATATTCAACTCAAAAAGAAATAGACTGAATATCAAAGAATGGAATGCAATACTCCAGGTGACAGGAACCCAGAAAAAAAGTAGGAGTAGCTATTACGGTTCCTGACAATGTGGACTTCAAAGCAAGTGTGATTAAAAGATGCAAAGAAGGTCCCTACATACTTGTTAGATGAAAGCTGCAAGAGGAAGAGATAACAATTACAAATATATGTGTATCCCATGTAGGAGCAGCCAACTCCCTAAGACAAGTTTTAATAGATAAGAAAAATTAAATGAGCAATAACATAATTGTATAAGGGGACTTTAACACCCCAGTAACACAAAGAGATAGATCATCCATGCAAAAGATGAGCAAGGTAATAACAGAACTAAAGAGAACTTGTGAAGAAATGGACTAGTAGACCTTTACAGAGTGTTCCACCCAACAGCATCAGAATACATATTTTTTCTCAACTGCACATGGGCCATTCTCCAAAACAGACCATGTGCTAGCACATAGAACATTCTTAAGTAAATGCAAAGGAAATGAAATTATCCCATGCATATTATCTGACCATAGTGCAATGAAGCTGGTAATTACAGACAAAAGAAACTGCAAAAACTCTATAAACACATGGAAACTAAATAATACCTTTCTGAGCAATCAGTGGATTATGGATGAAATTAAAGAAGAAATTAAACAATATTTGCATTGTAATGAAAATGGAGATACAACCTCCTGGAACTTGCATTTCATTTACAATGTAATGAAAATGCAGATACAACTCACTTCTTTGTGGGATGCACAGAAAGCTGTATTAAGAGGGAAATTTGTAGCAATAAATTCCCACATCATAAAAACAGAATGAGCCCAAATAGACAATCTTATGCTGCACTTCAAACTCCCAGAAAAAGAAGAGCAAGTCAAGTCCAAAGATCAAAGAAGGCAGGAAATTATAAAGATCAGAACAGAAAGAAATACAATGGAGACAAAGAAAACAATACAAAGAATTAGTGAGTCAAAGAGCTGGTACTTTGAAAGAGTAAATAAAATAGATATATCCCTCACCAACTTCATTAAGAAAGGAAAGAAAAAAAATTATAGATATATCCCTCACCAACTTCATTAAGAAAGGAAAGACAAAAAATTCCAATTCATGCAATGAGGAATGAAAAGAGTGAAATCACTACAGATCCTATAGAAATTGAGAAGATTACCAATATTTATTTTCAATTTTTTCACTCTCACAAAATGGAAAATATAGAAGGAATGGACAGATTCAGATTCCTAGATACATATGAACTACCAAAGCTAAATCAAGAAGATATAAAAATTCTGAATAACCCAATATCAGCCAATGAAATTGAAAGTGTAATAAAAAAAACCTGCCAATAAAGAAAAGCCCAGGTCCTGAGGGAGTCACAGCTGAATTCTACAAGGAATTTAGAGAAGACCTAATGCCAACTCTTCTCAGATTCTAATGAAATTGAAAGGGAAGCAATTCTCCCAAACTCAGTCAGGGAGGCAAGTATTACTCTGATGCCAAAGCCAGAGAAGGACCCAACCAAAAAAGAATACTATACCCCAATGTCCCTCATGAACATAATTGCAAAAATCCTCAATAAAATACTACCCAACAGAACGCAGCAAATAATCAAGAAGATTATACATCATGACCAAGTGGGATTCATCCCAGGAATGCAAGGATGGTTTAATATATACAAAACCATAAATGTAACACAACACATCAACAGAACCAAGACAAAAATCACATGATCATCTCAATAGATACAGTAAAAGATTTTGAGTAAATCTAAAACTTATTCAAGATAAAAACACTACACAGAATAGAATACACGGTCTTTACTTCAACCTGATAAAAGCCACGTGTGACAACCCAACAGCCAACATCATACTTAATGGACAGAATTTGAAATCCTTCATTTTAAAATCAGGAACAAGACAAGGATGCCCACCATCACCACTCCTGGTCAATGTAGTTCTGAAAACATTAGCCAGAGCAATTAGAGAAGACAATGAAATAAAAGGAATAATGACTGGGAAGGAAGAAGTGAAATTGTCACTGTTTTCAGATGACATCAAACTATACATAGAAGACCCCAATAACTCCACGGGGACTTCTAGATTTTTATTTATTTATTTATTTTTTTTTGGCAGAACTAGGGATTGAACTCAGGCCCTTGCACTTGCCAGGGAAGCATTTATTCTACTGAGCCATCTCCCC